>VZSZ01004933.1:21843-41559 GCA_013398815.1 Ibidorhyncha struthersii
TCCTTAAAGCCCTCAGACCCCGCGTTTCAGGGGCCGGAGCGCTGCTGAGGTTTTCCCATAGTTGCAAATCCACGCTGCCGACTTCGTCGCCACTGTGCCTGCTGATTCCCACGGCACGCGTGGCAGCAACGTTTCTTTGGCGCGCAGAAGGGTGTGCCATCCCCGCGGCCTTTGATATCCTCACTCCTGTCTTCGGCTTTTTTATCTTTCCAAGAATCGCTCTTTCCCAACCCTATTTTATTACCCCTGTAGCAAAGCTCTCGTGCTGAGGCACGAGAAGCTTTTTCTGCAGTCCAGGGTGCATCATGCCTACTCCTTCCACCTTCCCCGCTCTTTGGGTACCTCCCGAGCAGAGGATGGCCCCGCGTCACGCCGTCTCTCCCGGCTGGTAGCCCGACCTCAGCCAGACCCAGTCCTGGCACAGGGGACCTCAAAACCAACCCATCTTCCTGCTGCTCGGCACTAAATCGTGAGCCTAAAATACCCATGGCCATCCCGCAACCAACTCCGGAGTGGGGAGCTGTTAAGGTAGGGAAAAGGGNCAAAGGCAATTTTTTGGAATTCTCTTCAGAGCTTAATGCCTGAATTTGAATCACGGGTTTAGCCATACGGAACCTCCTTTTCATCTTTTTACCTTCTTGTTTATCCCAGCGCACTCGGTTTTATCTGCTGTTTGACATCTTTTATACCCGGCCCCGCAGACAGCAGAAATAAGGGCAGCTCTGCTCCCCGGCACTTGAAGCGCAGCATATGCAGGGCACGCCGATTTGAAATTATAATCCTCTTTCTGTTGTATTCTTGCGCTGTTTATTGTTACTGCATATACCGCTTGTTGGTTTAGTTTTCCATTTCATGCAAAATACATCCAAAAAAACCCCAACCAAACAGGAATGCTTGAGGTCTGTTTGTTATTCTCTGTGTTCAAAACTATTTCTTAAAAGCTATCGCCTTCGAAACTGACTTCCCCGAACTGCCCTTCGCTTCCCACCCCTCTGACTCCGCTTGCGTGAGCACGAACCTCGCGACCTTCCAAGCAAACTGGGGACAACTCGCTGTTTGCAAAAGCTTGGAGGGACGGCCGGGGGGGTGTTCCCAGAAATGGGCATTTTGTCCCTTTGCTTTGCTTTGCTTTGCTGGTTGCCTGATTTAACTCGGTAGTCTTTGTGTTCCTTTGATGTGGTTGGTGCTGGGGGGTCCGTGATGTTCGTACGGCTTTTCGGTGCCGCTGGGTAGTCATTATGCAGTCACTAATTGTTGTGCTGCCCACAGCTTTTTACGTGACCTCACATTTTAAGACCAAACAAAAATACATCCAATGCCATTTTGTCTTTTGTCTTTAATTTGGCCCCAGCCTGCAGTTTCGGCGCTCAGGAGAGGTTTCCCGTACGCACCGGGATGCAAAGCCTTCCTCTGCCGTCCTGCTGAGGGAGCTGGGAAAAAAAAAACCCAACCTCATAACCTGTGGATTTATGTCCTTGAGCTGTGTTTTGGGCTTCCCCTGACACCTCTGGCTCTGCACACCACGGTAAGCCCGGCTGTCGGTCCCCTCGGCCAGCCTTGTCTGCTGGTGATGCTGCTGCCGGGAGGCAGGAGGTACCGGTGGCCACCAGCCCGCCCTGGGTGGCCAGGCAGCCCTGGCACTCAGTGGCTGGATGGAAAAGGACCCCCAGAAATGGGGTCCAGGAAAGAGAGCTCTGGTCACTGCCGCTCGGTGGAGAAGATGGAGCCGGACCCGTCAGAGATGTTCAGTGAAAGGAGGGAACCAGAGGACACAAGTTGCAGGCAGGGAGATTGAGGCTCTTTTGCCTGATCCCGGGTAGGAAGTCACCGATGTCCCCAGATAAAAGCGCGAAGCTCGATGCTTCTGTTCAATGACATTATACAACCTGGCGCAAAGAGATCTCATTTATTTTCTCCCATCAGCCTAATGTGATGATTTGGGAGAGGGGGGAAGAGGTCGGGCAGCGATCTCCCGAACAGTTGGGCTGGGATTACACTTTTTCCATTGAGCTCATCACCGTAATAACCAGGAGCTCTGTTTATCAGCCCCACAGCCATGCCCATTTAGGAGATTACCATTTTTCCAATCTCATTTCTCATAAAAGAGGATTGCTGCCCGTTGCCTCCCCGTCCCAAGCCCCTTGCTTATGAGCGTTTATCTGCTCAGGGTGTTTATGAAGCCCCGAACAGGAAACTTCTGTTTATCCTCTGCGTCATCAAGAGCTGGAAACTCAATGGGATAATTACTCTTTCAGGAACACGCGTGCGGCAGCCCATCAGTAGACTTTGGCATCTCGCTGGTGTCAATAATACTTATAGTCACCCTGCAGAGAGATATAGCGCCCATTTGTTTCTCTTTCCTCTCCCTTTAACTTGGCATGAGATTGGGGTGTCTGGCTTTCGGGGTGTCTTGTAGAAGCGGGGCTTTTCACTTGAAGTTAAGGAGAGGTGCTGCTCCCTCCAAAGCCGGTGGCACTGAGGGTGACTCCAGCAGCAGGGGACACCTCCTCTTCTCCCCCAGCCCGCCGGCTGCCAGCCCCGCCGGCATTGCTCGCCCTGGCAGGGCATCGCCGACCGCTCTCGCCCTGCAATTAGAGAAGCCACGTGCGGAGGCGGCTTCTTAAGATGCTAACAGGAGCACCCAGCCCGGGAGAAGGCTGGGTGATGAATCATTTATTTGACAGAGCTCTTCCCTTTTCTCTCTCTGCAGGTTGCAGGGAAGACGTTAACATTCCCTTCACCCTTCAGCAGACAATTTGTGAACTACGGAAAATGCAGAAGTCAGTTCATTAGCGATATCCACCAGATGAAATTCAAGACGTGAAGTGTTTTGACTAGCGCTGTTCAAATAGAGGAATCACTCAAGAGTATATCGCAATCAGCACATTAAGATAAGATTGCAGAGCATTGGGTTTCGGGAGCATTGATTATAGATTAGCATCCCACTGCTTCAGAAGGGCCCTGTATAGGCCAGGAGAGCCAATGGATACGGGTGGTCTCATGATGGAAGAGCAGAAGATAGGGGTGTGCGGCACGATCCCCAGTGCCGCGGCCCGCTGAGCATCCCCAGGCATTTCGCACACGCCAGAATATCAGGGGACCCGCTTTTCCCCGGGGGGCTGAGTCGTCCCCGTGGAGCTGGGGCTTCCCCGCTGCCCCCCAGGACTTCGCCTCACTGACCGAGCACCGAGCATTTTTTTTTGGCGAGGCTGCAAATGTGGAAACCTCCTGCAGTCGGTCAAAGCAGATTCATTCAAAGTGAATGAGTGCACGCCAAGTTTCTTTTCTTTTCTTTTCTTTTCTTTTCTTTTCTTTTCTTTTCTTTTCTTTTCTTTTCTTTTCTTTTCTTTTCTTTTCTTTTCTTTTCTTTTTTTTGTTCTTTTTGGCTGTATTCACAGAACACAAATCTGCACGCGGGAGTGGGAGCCGTGTTTCTAATTCAGTATGAAACTTTTATTCCCGCTTGGCGCAGAGCAGTTGCAAATGATGGAGGCTGTTCCTAATCCTCTGCCCTGCGCATTGAAAACGCGCTCCGGCCGGCCGGCACTCTTGGAAACGGAATAATTTGCATTGCATAGCAATTTTTTGGGAGATAAATACAAGGTTCAGTGCTTGTGGGGACAAGGACGTGGCATCCTTACGGCATAGTATGCAACCAGAAAGCAAAGACGGCAGTCAAGCAGCACGGAAGGGCTGGATTTCAGCAGCTTGTGAGTTCAAGGCTGCATTAAAAGAATTAAAATTTACTTTTGCCTTAGTAAACAGAGTATTTTCGAGATCCCGTTGGAGGAAGTAAGCGCTTGGCTGCATGCTTAACCAGGAGGCTGGCCCAAGGCTTGTTCCAGTCAATAGTATTAGCCACATGTCTCGGGATAAGTACCTGCTTAAACGGTGGGGCGCTGGGGATTTGCGGAGCAGCCGTACCCAAACAGAGCGAGTCCCGCTGAGCCCAGCAGCTTTCGGGCGGTGTTGGCCATCAGTCGGGATGGGATGTGGGAACACACAGGGGTACAAAATGTTGTGTGTCGGGAGCAGAGGTTGTCTCCGAATTCCTGCACCAGTCAAGGAACTGGCAAACCAAAGAAAACCAACCTGCCTTTTATTACAAGTGAACGCGTTCATACTCAGCTGAGAGCGTCGCTTTTCTGCATTCCCCCACCGTAACCTCATGATTTTAGTTCATGACGGAACCAGCCCCGCAGCTGGACGCAGCTGGAAACAATATCTCCTTTTTGAAAGTTTTCGGGCCCTTTTTTTCCCCCCCCACGCCCTTTCTTGCATTTGGCTGTTTTCCTTAGGGATAAGGCTCACCTGGGAGATAACCACAGGATTTGTAAGAGGGTTTAAAAACCCTTATCAGCGTTGACAGGGCTGCTAACGCTGCCCCAGATTGCTGCCAGGCATGACTGCGGCTCCGCGTGGCAGTTGGGCTGAGGGCTGTTCTTCTCTTTCCTCCTTCTCCTGGGGCTGCGTTTACTGGCAGAGCGCTTGACTTCTCGCTCCCGTGCTGGGAACTGGATAAGAATCTCCTGTTTGCGTTGCTGCTAGTGAGGGGCGAGGGGCAAGAATTTGCTTTTCAGCAGTATTTTTTGCCTGGCAGGTGCCACAGCCGAGGGAAGGTGGCAGATGCTTCGCCTGCATTTGCGGAAGTATTTGTCATTTAATAGTGGAAAAGATGTGGGGGAGAGGGACCAGAGCGATGTGTCTTGAAACATTGGGATGAGCGACTAGTTTGATAAACTGGGTAATTGTCAGAATTTCTGCTTCATAAAGGGTTTAATACCGTAAAGGACTTCCAAATCCCGGAGGAGAGAAGTTGGACAGCAGTAAGAAGAGCTCTGCTCGCTGCCTGCCAGCCTGGCACAGAGGGAATGAGCTCTTGCTCCTTCCCCAGCCTGGATCCACAGAGCAATTCAATCCCTTCTGCGGCGCTGGATGGAGGAGAGCCGGCGCAGCGTCTCCCCGGCACTGCTCGGAGCACGCATCCCTCCTCACACAGCCGAGACGCCGTTAAATGGCAGCCTGGGAGAAGAAGCGGGGAGCTGAGCTGCAAGGAAATGTCTGGAGAAGAGAGAAGGATAGCAGGGCTGGGATTATTTGCCAGAAATCTTTTTGAGACCGGGGGGCAGCAAGTTACAAAAAGAAAAAAGCCTTGTGTGTGGATCTTTCCTCACCTAAACCCTATTCCTCTGTTGGGAATGCATCTCCTTGCGTTGCCCTGCCTCACCCCAGGCCAGAAGCCGGGCGCTTCCGCGTGCCACCGGCAAGCGCATGGTGCAGAGAGCAAGGCACGCCAACGGGGACGTGCTGTGTGCCCGCAGGATCCTCTCAGTTACCGAGCAGATGGGTTTGCTCCCTGCCCCGCTGCTCTTCACCGCTGCCACCGGCCAGAAGATACCACGAGGAGCGACAGGCTCGGGGCGATGCAAGAGCTGGGGCGGGAGGGAGAGGCGCCCACGGAGACACGGCTTCTGACGTGGGGCATCTCTCGGGGGTGGGAGCCACCCGGCCTGGCTGGCACGTGTAGGATGCTGGTTTCCATGGAAACCCAGCAAAAGATGTGCTTCCACAGAGGAGCCGCTGGGTTGGACCGCGGGGTGGCCTCTAGTCCCGGCTTCGGTGGCNGACATGTTCCCGGGATGCTCAGCCCCGGCTGAGATTGGAGCGGGGCCAGACAGGCTCCCCCGGCTATCAAGGAGGAGAAGCCAGGCTGCTTCATGGGGTTTTGGGGATGTCTCTGTTTTTCCTTCTTCTAAGCCCTGCTCAGATTTCAGTATTTCATTAAATTGCATTGCAATTTTCTCTCCGTGGCCAACAGAACGCGCGCAGCATCTCCAGGCAGCCATTCACCCTGTCCGGAGGCAGGTAGCAAGAACCATGTCCCGGATGTCTCTGTCGGCCCCTGTGCAGGTGAGACCTCCACCCCTGGGAGATGCAACACCCTGAGCCCGATGGCTTTGAGCTGCCCGTGACAACGTAGTCCAGGAGATGTGGCAAAAAAAGGGCAGAGGGGTTTTCTCCTGCCTCATTTTTCCCAAGGCGTCGCGGCTCAGCTGCTCTGGCAGGAGGCAGCTTGGGTGGGTGGGTGACGGAGGGAGGCAGGATTCAGACCACAGGGGCCATGTCCCCCCACGGACACGGATGGCCGCAGCTGGGGTCAGTCACTCCAGGCTTATTTTATCATCCCAGGAGGAAAGCGGTGTGAATCACCGCGTCTGAACGCAGAGGTGTGCTAAGGGCGGCTGCTGTGCCCTATGCTGCCTGGGGCTCTCTTCTGGCTACGTGCTTTACAAGGCACCGTGGGATTTGGGGGTAGAAATCCAACTTTTCGGCACTGGGAGTCAGCTGAGCTGAGCCTCTGACCACCCCACAGCACCCAGTCGCACTACGAATGGGCGCATCGCCTCCTAAAACCAGAAAGCGGACTGCCAGGAGGAGAACCGGGGCGTTGTGACACCCAGCCCGGGGACCTCGCTGCTTCCCCACCCTTCCTTACAAACCCGGGCTCCTCCTGCCCCCCGCCACGCTGCGCATCCCCCTTTCTCTGTTTCCTGGGGCTTGATCCTCCCTTTCCCCAGGGTTGCTCTTTCCCAGTGGAAAACCTGCCCGCAGGGAGCGGTACCCGCTCCCACACCCACCAGTCTCTGCGAGGAAGGAGAGCGCCTAACGAGGATGCTCTTCAAGGTCGCCATATGCAGCAGATGCGCCACACTAGTGTTAAATTACCTGTGGGTGCGGAGGCAGCACTTCCAGCGGGTCCAGCCAGGGAGCGCCGGGGACGGAGAAGCCGTGCCCGTGCTCTTGGCTCGGCAGCGCTGCCTTTCCCGGGGTCTCCTCCAGTCCTGTGCTAGGACCAGGGACCAGAACCAGCTCGGCAACGCATTGCACTGCCGAGAGCCTCGGCTGCAGAACGGGGCTCGGCTTCGCCCTTGGCTCCCTCATTCAGAAGCTCCTCAACCCCTTTCCCTCTACCCCCGCGGAGTGTCCCGGTTGCGGGGCCGTTAGCTAGGCTGGAAGGGGCTTTGCTTGTTCCCCACAAAATGACCACGATGTAGCTGTCGTATTCAATGGAAATCTTTTTCTAAGTAATTTCTGGGTGGGATGGGATCTTTTCTCCAGCTCCAGCAAAACTTCTTAATTCCTCCTGCTCTCCACCTGAGGATGCTGTAGGGAGTTTCACCCATCTCTCAGCCTTTGCTGGCTGTGGCTCGTGGGCATTCATTTTGGTGCCCAGGTTTCCATCAGCTATGATCACAGGCTTAAGCATCTGACAGCTGGATAGGGGAGGGTTTTGAGGAAAATAACATTGACATCGGTGAATGCGGGTGACGGCTGCCTCTGCCGGTCCTGGCTGCTGGTGGGTTTCTTTGAGTTCAGGATGGAAAGTCACCTGAGGTCACCTACAGCATGGGGTGCAATGCTGGTGGCCTCTGATGAGTCCCCTGCTCGAATTAATCACCCTGCTCGGGGCGGGCAAGGAGTAATGAAATGGGCTGTGGGAGATGCACTTAATTCAGACGAGCGTGAGCGACACGTGGTACCCCGGCGTCTCCTCGCCGTCGCTTGTGCGTTTTGTCTTTGGAGGTAAAGCAGAGCCATGCGGCTAATTAAATGGAAACATAATCTCCCGACCTTTTTTATGGTTTCTCAGCTAATCCCGATTCAGCCCTCGTAACGCCTTTCAGATTTAAGGCAAGGGCACCGCTCCCCAAGGAAAACCAAGCCGCGGGGAGGAGAAAGGCAGCTCTCCCTGGGATGCTGCCCACGGCCTTTGGCAGATTTGGGGGTCGGCTCTTTGCCACCAAGGGCGGACCCAGGAGGGCTTGCGGGGTCCGAGCCACGGTGCTGGGGAGGGGGCAGGTCCCCCCTTGCACCCCCCCGTGGCCTCGGCTGTCCCCGGAGGGCATTGCAGAGGAGGGGAAGAAGCGAGCGGAGAGACTCGGATTACAAATGTACAAGCATAGGAAGCAGAGATATATATTCCCTGGATATTAATTGCCTCTAAAATGTTGTCCTTTTTCCGGTGAGCGGGTACTTTAGGCAACTGGATATATGATGGAAAGGAGACTGCGTCGGGCGGTGGGAGGACGGGCGCAGCGCGCGGCGGCCGGTCACCACCGAAGGGCTGGGGGCTGCGGGTGGCTGGGGGCCAGCCCGTTGCCCGAGCATCCCCACGGCCCTTAGGCGTGCTTGTCACCAACCCCGTCCCCCGTGGGGATGTCGCCTCCAAGCGCTGCCCTCCGCTGTGATTGTGAAGACCCCAGCTTCGGCGCAAATACCCAGCTGGTTTCTTATTTAAAAAAAGAGGGCTGTGACTTGGTGTATAGACCTAGGGTTTGATTTCTTTGGGAGCACGCTGCTTCTCCTGCGCGCTCTCATCACCATATTACCATAAAAAAGAAGGTGCCCAGTGTGGCTGTCTCCTCTCTTGAAGAATAAGCAGGTTCTATTCGGAGTTGTCCGTAAACCAGCACTGCTGAGGGTCCTGCACGTGCCCCTTCCCGGCTGGGCTCGGGGCCGGTCCCTCGCCAGGCACACCAGGTTTGAGAGCTCAGTCCAGCTGGAAACCCCCTGCCAAGCTTGGGAAAACTTGGGGTAAAGCAAAAACAGCTCCAAAAAAAGTGCCACGTAGCATCATGGTCTGGGCCGAACCGGGGAAGGGGCACAATCCATCCCAGCACGCGGGGACGGAGGCTGGACGGCAGGGAACAGCCACCACCATGTGCGTGGAGATGGCCGTCACATCATCAGTGGCGTGAAACTTAAATACAGGAGCCACCGGGGAAGGTATTTTGGGGATTACACTGAAAATAAAGTTCAGGGTTATTTTTTTTTTCCCTCTGGTTTGGGGCGATGTCTCCGGGCGGACCGTCCCGCAAGGCTCAGACACCCTCGGCTGGGCTCTGGGCATCAAAGCTGCATTTTAGGCGGGGGAGGGGGGGAAGCTTAATATGGTAGAAAATGGCAGAAAATCACTTCTGCATGAGGGCTAACGCGCCCGCCGGTTCCAGGCAGGGCTGGCAGCTCCGCCGGGAGCTGCCTCGGCCACTCCTGCCGTCAGGACGAGCAGGGGGAGGCAGACGCCGGCGCGGTGGGGCTCTCACGCCAACGCTTGAGCACAGAGCGGCAGGAAAACCCACAACGCGCCTTCCCGCAACGCCAAAGCCTTTCGTTTCACCATTTTCTAAGCAAAACGCTGCAAATGTTGGCCTTGAACTGACCTTTGGTCACAAAATTACCTCGCCTCAATTAAATATTAAAAACAAACAAAAAGTCCTGAGTGTGGAATGAATAGTTTCGCTCCACCTATGGGGATTTTTTTTTCTTTTTTTTTTTACTTCAGTGGAAAAACTGAAAACACAGTGTCACATTGGCTCCCCCTGAAATGAATTTTTATTCTGGCTTCCCATCATTAAATGTCAGCAAAAGAAGAAAAGCAATTATTGGAAGAGCATTTTTAGGACATGAAAATGCGTCTCCCCATCACCGCCTCTGACGGGATTTAGGTGGTTATTTCTTTTTGCTGGGACTAGGGGAGACCAGTGCAGGATGCTGGACTGTGGGTGGACACACAGAGCCGGCGGGGCTGATGTGCCGGCGTCTCCCAGGCTGTGGAGAGCCCGCAGCAGCGTCCCCGTGGGTGCGGGTCTCTTGGCGGTAGGAATTGTGATCCTCCTGAGATTAGGGTTGGTGTTTTTTTCTCACTTAAGCCTTCGCTCCTGTAGTCCAGTGATTTAAAAGATGATCTGATCTTATTCATCTTCTCTTCTGAACGTTTTTAGCTTTTGTGGTTTTGCAGTCAAGCTTTAAAGGACAGAAAAAAAAAAATCAAGGAAGAAATACGGAAAGATCAGCAAGCAAATAGAAAAATTAACTAGTGTTAAAGCTGAGATGCCGATGCACAGCCACAGAAATGAAACGAAGGAAGAGACGCCAAGAAACTTTGACTAGTGATGTGTCGCGTCTCCCTGACCCAACCCACCCTGGGAACGTGAGCAGCGTGTAGCAGCGCTTCTGGCTCTGTCATCCCCTGGCCGCTGCCCCGGCGGCCGTCACTGCTGGGGTCGTGCCCCTCTCCTCCAGCTCTGGCAGCAGAATTGGTGTGCCCGGCACTAATCCCACCGTTTGGGACCTTAAAAAGTGCTGTGCCCTCCCCTGCGTGCTCCATCCTCTGCGCTCTGAGAGCCTTTGGGGGACTTTCACACCTTCCCCTGCCCGAGACAGAAACATTTCCACTTGGGAAAACGCTAGTGCGAAGGTTCAGTGCCCCGCCGTTTTGCACGGGTCGTTATTTGTGTGCCCCAGTTGATTTTTGTGCCTGGTAAGCCCGGGACGAAGTACCACTGGTAGCATGTGAGATGGCCCCACGGCCACCACAAGGTCTGGAGCCACATCCTTAGCTGGTCTTTGCCTACATCGGCACATTTATTGGTTTATTGTATTGTTTATTCTACATCGCTGCTCTGTTGGGTTTCCCTTTGGGATGCTGAAAAATCAGCACATTTAAATACCCATGAATAAAGTGGTATTTGAAGTGGTTACCAGCCTTCCTGTCGACCTGATAGGAAGCGTACCCATGAATTACCCTCCGCGATAGCCCAGACCGCTCCCGGGGCGGCTGCCGACCCGGTACCCTGTTGGTGTTCAGCAGCTGGGTTTCACAGCGGGTTTTTCCTTTCCCTTTGCATTTTGGGATGGATGGGATGGACGGGACGGATGGGATGGCCTCGTCAACACCTGAGACACGGATCTCCTGCTCCAGCCTGGGTCACCCCAGGTTAAACCTCACGGAGCGAGCTGGCCCGGAGAGAGATTTACAGCGCCAAATCCCATCCTGACCCTGAAGATGGAGATTCATATTTCACTCAACAGGGATATTTACCTACTTAGGAAAAAATAATACAACACTAAGTGCTTTCTTCCCCGGGCATGTTTTTGCCTGACAGTGTGTGTAATCCTAATCCCTTGGCAGGGCTAAGCCAGCCTCTGAGCGGGCAGGTGCCTGGCACGGGGAGGGAGGCAGGGTCTGACGGGGCACCGGGACTGGGGGAGCGCCGGAGACGTCGACCGAGGTGGCTGTGGCAGGAGAAGGAGAGGAAGAGTTGGTGTAGCTAAGAGGGATGTGGGTCCCTCATCCTCCCGACGCCAAAGGCTACCCAGGGACCACGAATTTTGGGGCAGAGGTGGCGATGTGCGACGGCACAGGTCCGGTTCAGAGGACGGCCATGGTGGGTTGAAGGTGGGTGGAGGATGCCAGTGCGTCAGGTGTCCGGCTGGGACCTGGACACGGGGTCCTGCCCCGCACCGACCTCCCCAAAGGCTGAACTTGTCCAACTCCCGGTTTAGAAAAGGGATGCTGGAGGAAGACGGAGCTGGTTTGTATTTTCCTGAGAAAAGCCAGTCCCTTGCACTCTCCCCCCCAAGCCAGGCAGGATTAAATTGCAGCTCTGGGTATGTACAAACATCCCCTTGTTTTCCCAGCACTGAGCTGGTCTAGGGGGCTTACAGGTCATTACTGAAGTTTGGGTTGGTTTGGTAGCAAAAGGGTGACTCAGAGAACAAGTCCAGGTTATGTTATCGTAGGATTACGTAGAGTTTTAGATGAAAATCTTCTTTAAAGTCCTTGGGTCTTAGCCAGATGTCAGATTCCCCTCCGAGCATCCACCCGACGGGGCTCAGCTGCAATAAGGCACCTCTCAAACAAAATGCCTTTTACTGTGGGCAGATAAATTTGAGCCCTGAATGCCATAGGAATATAAAAGACAGTGGCTCAGTGTAGCCTGAACTCTCAGGGCGGAGGGATTCAGCTCCCAGTTACCCGCAGCATATTCCAGTCCACCCACTAAATCCTTCAGTTTGAAGGGTTTGAGTCCGGCCCCAAAATTGTTAAAAGTTGCTGACGGATGAGCAACAGCTGGGGGGCTGCTGGGGGGGATTTCTCCACCCGTGTTTAATGCAGCAGCCGGGAGCCCGGCAGCCGGGCTCAGTGCGCTGTCGCTCCGGTTTCGTAGCAAAGAGCATCCTTCCTACCCCTGCCGGCGCATGGGCAGAGCTGTGGGGCAGAGGCTGCTCTGCTTCAGTGGGGCTCTTCCAAAACCAACCTGCTCAGCCTCCTGCTTGCATGGCCATCCTCTGTCTCTGCCCACCGCCCGCCTCCTGGAGCTGAAGCCTCCCGTGCCTTCTCCGGAGTCAATAACCCCGTGGGGACGGTGAATAAACGTCTTTGCTCTGAATTAAACCAAAGCACCCGAAATTTCAGCCTTGGCGGGCAACCCCGGGTGACGGCGAGCTGAATCTCAGCGCTGCCTGTTGCCAGCATCCCCCGGGCTGTCAAATTCTTTAAAATTACTTAATCTGGGAAATACTGCAGTCCCTCGGCTGACTTCGCACGCGGAGAGATCCAGGTGGCGTTTTGCAGCACCAGCAGCAATCCCGTTATCCTGGCTGCGTGTTTGAACCTCCCTTCAGTTCCATGTCCCTCGAAAAGATGAGACCGTCAGCTCTGCAACTGTTGGTGCTAAAGAAATTGGAAGTTTTAGAAAATCAAAATCTTTGCAGGAAAGAGTGAAAAAAAAAAAGCAGTGTGCCAGCAGCTCCGTGAAGTCCGAGATGTGTTAACCCAGGCGCAGGGCAGCACCAGGGAGTCTCCTTTCCCCTGGCTGCTCGGGGATCCCGGGGGGAAGCAACCTGAAAAGAAATGATGAATACATGGAAATCGTGGCTATTTTGGTGGGTGGAAAACCAGCTAGCTCCTCAGCCCACTGGGGAGATGAAAATAGCATCCTCTGGATCTTTGCTTTGGAAAATATTTGGAATATTTTCAGAAAAAAAAAAATAGGAAAAGTCAGAGTTATGTTTAGTAACAGAAGCCAGTCGGCTCCCGAGCTGGAAGACAACGTGGGTACGAGTCATTTTCAGTGCTCTGAAATCACACGTGGCTGCTCATGGGGATTCGGGTTGGAGCCGCGCGAGGAAGGGCGCATGGAAGAGCGCCCTGGGGAGGACAGGGGAGCCGTGCTCTGCAGACTGACTGAGTTTGGGGCAGGGGTGGCCCCCATGGGGACACACGGTGCTCCCGGCCCCGGCAGCAACCCCGGGACGCACAGGCGAAATGCGGGCGGTCGCCAGTCGGGCGAGGAAGCACACTCCTCCGCGGCAGCCTGGAGGGCCCTTAGCCCTGTGTTTCTCATCAGCATCGTTTAGATTTTATACCTTTTTCAAACCTAATGATACAGGAATGCTGGAGGCTCATAAGTACTGTCCGCTGGTGCGAGACTGCATTAAAGCTTTACGAGCTTTCTTTTGGGTTGGGCAAGTGGCCACAACCACAGCCCTCGGTTGTTCCTGACTCAACTCTGCTCCCTCCAATGAGTTGCCCTGCATCCCCCATCGCCATCCTTCCTATCTTCCACCACCTCCTTCTCCATATTCCATCATTGCCCTCTCCATCCCCCATTGCTGCCCTCTCCATCCTCCAGCATTGCCGTCTCCATCTTCCATTGTTGCCCTCTCCATCCTTCATCGCCATCCTTCCCATCCTCCATCATCTCCTTCTCCATCCCCCATTGTTGCCCTCTCCATCCTCCGTCATCATCCTTCCTATTTTCCACCATCTCCTTCTCCATCCTCCATCGTTGTCCTTCCCATCCTCCACCGCTGCCCTCTCCGTCTGCCAGGCGGCTCTGGGGGATGGCAGCACCGTTGCAGCCTGGGCGCAGGAGCAGCCCTTGGCTCTGCCAACTGCCACCATCCCGGAGGAGCCGTGCAGGAGCTCGGGAGCTGCCTCTTTACACATGGCCTGAAATTCAGGGATTTCTCTTGGAGTCCTGTAGGGGAAAAGGAGCTGAGCACTCACTTCTGGTTCCCTAGCAACACTGCTGCTTCTAATTCCTGATTTTATTTTTTTTTTTGTCTTTCAGGGGCAGGGGGGGGGAAGGGATCCTTCACGTGTTGTGCTCTGAGCCACAGAAACGCACCGTCCCCACAGCGACAGCAAACCCGGCCAGGCGGCCGGTGTGTCTGTGGCGTGGCCGGGCTTGGAGACAAGTACCAGTGTGATGGGCAGCACGACACACCGCCCTCCTTTTGCAACCCAAAAACAAACGGCATTCGTGAGAGCGTGTAACCATGGGAAAACTCACGCCGGTGCCCTCCCCGGCCCCACAGGTGCTGGGTGATGACGTCGAGTCACAACGTAGGCAAAGTGATGATGCTTAATGGAGCACTGAGCTCTCCACGTCTAACGGGTGGTTTTTGATGTGCACAGGAGGATTTATTCAATAAGTCAGCCATGAACACCTCAGAGATTACCCAAAGTGAAAAAAAGTATTTACTTAAACAAGGAGGGGAAGAATTTTAAAGGCATATTTAAAGTTATTTAAAAGCGTGCCACTGCTCAGAGGAGAGTTTTCCTCACAGTGGTGGGGCAGAAATATGTGTTGTTACTGGTTGGGGCGGCTCTTTGCTGGAAATGGTGGTTTCAGGCTTTGCGGGTTTGGGTCATGCGGGGTGAATGCTTTCCATGGGGAAAATAAATAAAGCTTGGTTGAGGACAAATGGTTTTGGGGTCCCTTAGGTCAAACATTAGGAAAACACTTCCAATAGTGTTTAGAAGGGAAAACTGCAAGAAAACAAATATTTCAGGACTTCTGAGTGTGGCATCCACCCAAAAACCCAGGGATGCGCCCCACTCGCTGGGCAGGGCGAGATGGACCCACCTCTGCCCCATTTCTGCCAAGAGGTTTTGGGTTCCCCAACCCCGCTGCATCCACCAGCACCACTCTGTCACTAAATTGTCTGAAAGGTAAAAGAAACCCAAAAGCCGGGGGCAAACGCAACGTGCACAGGCTGCTAAAACCGATCCAGAAATGTCAATTTGGGAGCATTTTTCGGGCAGGGACCAAATGCTCCCAGGTCCCACCAGTGCAGCTGCACGATGGGACACGCCGTAGGGAAAAGCCCAGCTGCGTTTCACAGAACTTCTTCGCTTTTCTATAGCGGGTTTTTTTTTTTTTTTTTTTTTTTTCTAAGCAACATAATGGCATTTAATACAATGCCATATCCACGCTGGAAATTTCTTTTGCAAGTGGAAGCCTGCCAAGAAAAGATGTATGATTTAGCTCTTTCAAATTTCTAAATATACACTTGCATGCAAATTTGTAACTGAAAATTATAAATTTAAATGTGCATTTCCCCTTTGCTGGTTTTAGGAGTGTTTTCCTTAAGCCAGAAACATTATCCTCATTATTTGACCGAAATGTGTAAGAAGTTCGTTGCCTATAGAATAAATGTTCTGGCTATTTAAGGCATGTTGAAAAAAAAAAGCTCTCTATACTACTCTCTTGGCTTCATTTCCCAACAAATGCATCATTTCCGATGACTGGCATGGAGCAGGAGCTGAATTTCAAGTGTGTCTAAAAGCAGATGGTTTATTCTCTGTGCGGGCGCGGGCATGGCCGGGAAAGCCGAGCGGAGCCGGTGCCGGGGGCAGAGCCCATCCACGGGACGGATCCCGCTCCTCCCTGTGACTCCGGGCCCTCCCAGCTCTGCCTTTGCTCCTTTTCTCTGCATTTGAGACCAGAAGGGATGAGGACATCTGCTCCTTCATCCCCTGCGCCCATCCCCGGCACAGTTTGGCCTGTCCCCAAGCGCACGCGATGGCGGATCAGCCCTTGATGCCCACATGCATTTCTATGCGGTTTTAAAGGCAATAAGCCCTTCCAGAAGCTTCTCCTTTTGGATTTAGCATACCAGAAGCTCCCGTCGTCCCTTTCTGCAAGCTGGGGTGTCCCTGCCCACGCGGCCCTGCATCCCCACGCCGTTTCGGGTGTCCCCAGGTCCCGGCTGAGCACCGGGTCCCTGCCCCTGGCTCTGAGCACCCCGGTGTCACGGTGTGCAGTTCGGCCCCATCTGTCCTAAAACCTCTCCTCACCCGGTATAAAACCATACACCCCCTGGGGCAGGTCGCCAGGTCTCACCCGCTCCAGTGTTCCCATCTGCTCCTCCCGGAGCCAAGGATCAACCCCTCGGGAAAGGGAAAATTCCCCCCCGGGGCATCGCACGCCATTATTCTGGTCCTAAGGACGATAGCTGGGCTTGCAGCGGCAGTGAGAACTCCCGCCTGGAGCTGTGCCAGGCAGCGAGTGCCGAAGGATGCTCCAGGTGTTAATCACAGGACTATTTTGATCCCTTCCTTGTGGGAAAATTGCTTCAACATTCTTTTTTTTTTTTTTTTGTTTGGTGTAAGCAAAGCTAGAGTAATTACCGGTGGGGGAAAAAAAAGTAAAAAAGAAATCAAATGTTAACATTTATATGAAAAAGATCTCATGATGATTAAATATTTCAATGGGTTGCTCTTTAGTAATGCAAAACTAATCAACTTCCAGATGATATTTAAAAAGCAGGGAACGGTGTATGGTTTAATACCATAATTTCAATAGGCCAGGGTTTAGAAGACAGCTAATTATAAAATAATCCTTTTATGTTTTGTAAAACATCATTTTCAAGCAGATACTCACTACAAACACGGGTTTTCCTTATTGCTGGAGGTAATTAGCTGGGTGCTGCTTTAAAATGTGAGTGTGAGCGCGGAGCAGCTCCCGGGATGCGCCGAGCTGATGGAGCCGCTTTGGGGGTAAAACCTCCCCTCCTGGGGCTCGGGGCTGGGGCCGTTGTACCCCAAAGGGTGTTTTTGGCAGCGCGGAGTCTCACCGGGGCGGCTGGGAAGAGGGATGGAGCTGTGCCTGAGCCTGGTGCTTGGCAACTTGGTGAGAAAAGGGGCGATAAATAAATAATAGAGGTGTCGCTTTGCGGCAGCGGGTGGGATGCTCCGGAGCTGATGCGGAGCAGCAGCCCGACGGATGCTCCCCAGGCCCCCGCCTCTCCTGGCAGGCAGTTCCGTGCAACGGGAAGCACCATCTCCTGGAAAGGATGGCCAGGCGGCGCATCGCACACCCCGCACTCTCTGCACACCCCACTTTCGGGGCAGGAGCCGGCTGGGCGAGGGGGTACCCCATTTCTGCAGCCTCACGGCTGGGGTCTCGCTCCCGCAGAGCCCGCTCCAGCTCCAGCAGCCACCGATAATTAATTAGAACCATAATTAAGGCCCACTCTGGGGCACCATCACCCTTCCCGAGGGCTTTCCATCGGCGGGTGATTTTCACCAGGTTTTGCAGCTTTGCGGCTCTGTTTTTGCCCTCCTGAGAGCAGCAGAACCGGTGGCGGGAGCAGCAGTGAATGAAAATTAATTAACCTGGAATTTTCCCCCTGGAGCTGGTGGGAAAATATCCCCACACGACCCAAATATCAAGTCGACATGGGGATTTAAGGGGCTGGATGGGAGCGGCAGGAGGGAAGAAATGCAAAGGGCATTGCACATGGGAAGCGCAGAGGCAGCATGGCTTCAGCTCGTTCCCTGAATTATAAATACTACGGAGTATATTTAGGCACACTCTGCTTCTGCGCGCCCGACGAGCGCTGCAGCGCGGCGTGGCGGCATGGAGTTGCTCCCCGGGAGCATGAGGAAGGATTCGCCCTGGCACCTAAAACGGGGATGTGCCGAGCTGCCCGCGCTGCCCGTCGTCTCCCTGCCCATCTCCCTGCCCGTCTCCCTGCCCGCAGCGGGCGTGAGGATGCTCAGCCGGGGGTCGGTGGCAGCGGCTGCCGGGGACGCAACTGTGCCCTTCCCGCGCAGTTACAGCGCATGCATATTTCATGGCCAATAATGGGATTTCGCTGTCGATACCGCTCCCGGATCTCTTTCCACCCTGCTACGTTTTCAGGTTAAATAAATGTAAGTCTTTGGGATCCCTCCAGCTCCGGGGGAAGGAGCTTTCCCGGGTGAGCCGGCCGCGTCCCGCGGTCGGTGGCCGGCGCTGACCGTGTTGCAGGCGTGTGCGGGCTCGGGCTTGCCCGGTGCAAATCCCGACCCCGGCAGATCATCTCCGTGAGCCTGTCCAGGGCTCCGAGTGCCGGCTGCAGCCTGGCGGGGTGTCTTCGCCCCGCTGTTGTCCTCGTCTCTGCCGGTGGCCTTTGGCTGAGAGGGACGGGGACAGGGATGGGGAGCGCAGCCCCGGCGTCACCTGTGGCTCAGAGGGTTCCCACTGGGGACCATGAGCATCCCTTCCCAAGGGGTGGGAGAGCAAATTTCTCCAAACATCCTCCCTACGGTCCCAATCCACTAATAGCCCAGTAATCCTCTTACGGGGGTCAGCCTGGGTTGCCCGTAGGAACCTTTGTGTAATGCTGGGGAGGAGAAATGCGTTTTCACTGCGGCGGCGAAACGCCAGCACTTGCGGGATGCTGCTGCCCTGGGACGGGAATGGGACGGGGCCTGACGCTACCCTGTGCCTGCGGCAGCTCCCGGCACATCGCGGCTCCATCCGTGCCCAGCCCTGTCCTCGCTGCCCTTTCGGGGAGTTCCCTCGCAAGGGCAGCCCCCGTTCAAGCATCCCTTTGCCTCGACAGCCTATTTCGGGACCCATAAGCGGCACGCTCTGCCTCGGCTCTATTAATAATGCTGCTATCCTGCCCAGCCTCTCCAGGCAGCTAAGCTCCCGTTTAATGCTGGGCTGGTGCCAAGCAAGCCTCTGGGTGGACGAGGATGAGGATGAAAATGAGGATGAGGATGGTTTGGGGGCTGGTCGGGGTCACCAGCCCCAGTGAAGCTTCAGGACGTGTCCGAGCCCTCTTTGGCCCCCGCGGGCCAGGCAGGTCCTGCCCTCTGCTCCCTGGCTCTCGCCACCAGTGGTACAGCATCCCGGGGGATTAGGATTGATGATCTGGTGCAAGAGGACTGCACGTTAATATATCTGTAATGTCTTCCTTTTCTCTGCAGGTAGAGGAAAATGAAGTACAACCTCCAAAGTGACCTGGATTTTATGGCAGCATCAGGTGCTGAGTGCCAGCAGACGGAAAAGAGCTGTTTTCCACCTTATCCCAAATACTGGGGATCGGTGACGTCGCCGATGAGGTGATATGAGGCTGTCCTGTCCCAGTCTGGTGGAAGATCTGGGAGGACCCGTAACGATTCCACGCATGAGATTAAGATGCAGACGAGGTCAAATGCCGTCTGCTAAAGCTTTATTGTTGTCTCCCAGCAATGATTACTGAAACGAGCGCTAGAGTAAAGGAGGGAGCAGAGGAAAGGCAGGAGAGAGAAGCAGTATTATGGAGCACAGCAAGAGCATAGTCACCACCACAGGCCCGCGGTGGCTCGACGGTCCTCTAGCGTCAGCGGCATCCCATTGAGTCAAGATCCTCAGATCACAACGATGGTGCGGGTTCCGGGGTCCCAGTTGTGGAGGGACACGGCGCTAATTTATAGTCAAAGTCTGCTCGATGCTTCACCGATCAGTATAGAGGGCACTTTTGCTCGGCCGATCTTTAGGGTTGCTCCTGATGTACACATTGGCGGTCACGTACACCACGTCGGCGGACGGCTTTGTCACATCTTGCAGCTTAGTTCGGCAAGTTTCGGGTGCTCCTTGCCCCTGTTGTAAGCAGGGTGTGGCTGATCTGCTTGTGGTAAGCGAATTTTGAGACATTTTGAGTCCTGGTTTCCTATTGACACATCCCAATGATCTCCTACATTTCCTATTGAAGACATCTTAATGGTCTCCTACAGATGTTTCCCCCGGTGATGGCACCGCAGCCACGGCCGTGCCCCGAGATGTGACCCCGGCGCATGGGATCCCAGCCCCGAAACCCACCCCCAGC
>VZSZ01004933.1:60361-71346 GCA_013398815.1 Ibidorhyncha struthersii
CAACGAGCATCCCTCTCCATCCCCGCGTCCTGGATCTCTGGGGCTGGGAGGGGTTATCCGGGGATGACAGCACAGCCCCGTCACCCCGGGGGGGTTCTGCAGATGGAGATGCCGCTGCTTTGATCGGGCTCTTCAGAAGCTTGATTTAAAGCTTGTGAGCCTCTTCCAAAACACTTTTCAGCCTAATTATATTTCAAGATAAAAGGGGAAAAAAAACCCCAAACCCTCCTCCATACTTATTTTGAAGGTAAAGGCTTCAGCGGGTTCCATGGGGAGAGGATGCCCACGGCCCACGGCCCTGGCCAGGGCTGCATCCAGCCTCCCCACAGAGCCGGCACAACCCGTGCATCACAGCTCCTGACTCCAACTGCACGCTCTCCCCCCCTTCCTCCTCCTCCTTTCCTAATTATATTCCATTTCAAGATTATTGCGGAATAATTGCATTGCGAAAGACAGCTCCAATCTGGCATTAAGGAGCGCTTCTCCCCGACTGCACAGCATCGAAGGTGCCGAGCCCCGGCGCGCGGCGCGGCGGCGGTAATGGAGCTTACCGCAAGCACTCAGGAAAAGAGCTCTCATCGCTTCAGCTAATACACGTATTTAATTTGAGCGCATCCCGAGTTTCTGCATCTCTGCCCTCCTTCCAAAGGCCCACGTTTGCCAAGAGCGCACCCGGGCTGGCGCAGGGCGATGGCAAAGGGGGGGCTGAGCCGCACCAGTGTTGGATGTGCAGCATCTTACGCCTGCGGGGTGCACAGCACTCCTTTCCCCGTGCCCTGACCAGGTTTAAATTATGGGCAGTACAAACCATTGCAACGCTGGAGA
Organism: Ibidorhyncha struthersii; assembly: GCA_013398815.1. Lineage (NCBI taxonomy): Eukaryota > Metazoa > Chordata > Aves > Charadriiformes > Charadriidae > Ibidorhyncha > Ibidorhyncha struthersii. Next base: position 61,187 of record VZSZ01004933.1, read on the forward strand.
CAAACCAGGTCTTTGCCGGAGGCAGAGTGAAGGGAATGAGTGCAGCAAAACCCAGCTGAAAGTGCGCAAGGAGGGTGCACGGCAATATCGCGGCCTCGCTCCCTCACTCCTCTTCCATTCCCCTCCGCTGAAGAGGACGGAGCATCCCCATCCCACCCCGAGCAGGAGCCGGCCCCCTCGGCGCGGTCGCCGAGATCCTTTTTGATTCAGAGCCAGGTCTTTCTTCACTACCTCGATCCCTACTCCCTCTCAGCCGCTGCCGTCTGCCTTGTGGTTCTTTATCAGAGGCTGTCTTGAAACCCAGATAACCGGTGGCGTACGCAGCGAGGCTCCCAACCTTGCACGTAACCGCTCAGACGTGCTGGCGAGATTAGCCAGCGCCCAGCTCTCCTCTGCTTGCCCGGCTCCGCCAAGAGCCCTGCCGATCTAAGCCAGTGGCAAGCACGTCTCCCTGCGACTGAACACTTGCTCGCGCGTTAGCGAACGATGTGCACAACTGTGCCGCACAGCCATTGCCCCTGTCAACGTGCTGCATATAGGAACACCACCTCTACCTGAGACGTATGGGCCTCCGAGACAGATCAAGCACGTGGTATTCGGAGCTGAATCTGGAATATATTTTGGCTAGTGGCCGGGCTTGTCAGCGTTGCAGATGGATGAGCTGTTGTCGCACGCCTCACGACCAACGCTCGCGGGAGTCTGAATGTGAAAAATCTGAAAAGGATTCAAGAAGCAGCCTGACTTCAAGCTCAGATGAGGATGTGGCATCATCCCTCCTGTTCCCCCGTAAAGGGCTGAGCGAGGGCCAGGCTGTCCCTAGGGGCTCTGCACCAAGCAGGATACTCCCATGGGGAAAAGCTCTTCCAGGCAGAGCAGAGGCAAATCCAGACTTAGCTCCCATCCCTGGAGGTATTTAAAAGACGTGTAAACATGGCACTCAGGGACATGGTTTAGCGGTGGACTTGGCAGTGCTGGGTTAATGGTTGGATTCGATCACCTAAAAGGTCTTTTCCAACCTAAATGATGTGATGATTCTATGACTAATATCCCCTGTTTGGAGATGGGGGAGGTTGGGGGACTTGGGGATGCTCATGACAGCAACAGCTGAGCTCAGGCTGCAGCTCTCCACCCCGAAAATATGACAATGTTGGGTGGCCAACGCACCATTTTAGTCTTGGTAGAGAAGAAGAGATGGAAATGCGTTAAGAGTAAACAGTGGTACCCAGCTGAGCAGCCGCAGCGCTCTCTGCAGAGCCAGGTATCGCCGCCCGGCTTTGCAGGTGGGGAAACTGAGGCAGGAGCAGGCAGGGACTTGTCTCCGATCACCCCGCAAAGCCGTCCTCTCCCACGGATGCTCATGTCTACCACTCGCCCTTTTAACTCTACCGGAGCCGTTTCACACCCTTGGGTCCCACTACAGTCAGCAATGCCAAGTGATAATGATTTATTTTTATTATTATTATTATTATCACTCCTGCTATTATTACTGCTGCCTAGATAATCCCCTGTCAGAATATAAATGTGCCTCCCCTTCCAGCGTGAGAGTGTCCCGCTTAATGATGTTGTTTTCCTCTCGCTGGTACCTTCAGCTCTGACATATTGAACGTTAATGGCACCAGGAGAGCTTCGGCTGCTCCGCTTCTTCAGAAGACGGGTCATTATACCACCAGCCATCCTGGTACGAGTACTGCTCATCCCTCCTCCTTTATTANTACCACCAGCCATCCTGGTACGAGTACTGCTCTTCCCTCCTCCTTTATTAAGATTTGCCTCTCCTCGATTAAATTAGCCGCACGCTGAATGCCTCGCTTCCGCGGGAAGGGATGGATGCGTCCATTATTGCCTATTCCCTCTGAAANGAAAATTTAATGAGCACTTGCGAGAATACGTTAAGAGAAACACCAATCGATAGAAAACTGATTTCCCGTTTTTAACACCAAATGGACTCGCGCTGGAGACGTCATTCCCCTCCGCCCGTGGCAGAAGGAACAGGGAAGGCCAAAGCGGCCAGCCTGCCCCGCCGGCAAACCCGGCTGCGGATCGGGGACTCGGAGGCAGAATTAAATTATTAACTCACTGTTAATCATTTTGCAAATGAATACCCCGCCTGTGCCTAACTGCCCCCTTACTCCCGGCTGAGCGGGGCGGCTATTGTATGAGGAATAATAGCCACTGACTGCTGAAGAACATGGCTGGAGCTCGGCCGCCCGTGCCACCCCCCTTTGTTTCTCGCCCAGGTTTAGCTGTTTGGCACTAACCAGCTGGTTAAGCGGTGGGTGTGGGAAGCCCGACCCGCGCAGCCATCCCGCAGCGAGGGTGCAGGCGGTCCCGCCGCCTCCGCAGCTCTCGCATGAGCATCTCCTGGCCTGCACACCTCCCGCCCCAGGGATGCCGTGGAGGGATGGCCTTTCCTAGTCCGGAATTGCCTCCCTGGCTGACCTCGGATGCATCCCGGAGCCAGATCTTTGGAGGAGCACCATGCCAAGTTTGCAAAGAGCAGCGCACGTCCTCAGCCACGTTTTCCCAAGGCACCTCGGCTCCGCCAGCCTGGATTTTGCTGGGAGCTCAGCCCAGCACCTTCCCCGGCTCAGAGCCTCATCGGCAGCTGTGTCCTCGATGGAAATGCCATGTTTTTACTTTTGGAGCCAAAGGCATCCTCGGCGGTGCTTCCATGGAGGTGACCAGAACAGCTCCAGAAGCGGTCCTGTGGGTAAATCCTCAGTAAAACGGGTGAATAAAATAAATCTACCTGGAAAGAGTGGGGGTTGCTTGACGAAAAAGCAGAGGGGGTTGCGGAGAACCTGCAGGTCATTCAGTACCCCAGCCCACGCGCGGGGGGCTCTGGACCGGCTCCCCGCTCCACCGCCGCTCCTCCCCGCAGCGCCAGGTCCTACACGCTCTTGGCCACTTTCCCACTTCTCACTACCGCCTTTCCCAAAAGAAAAGATTTGACCAGCCGTCTTGGCAGGAGCAGTGACCCGGCCACCCCACGGCCACGAGGTCTGTCCCCGCGTCCCCAAATGGCCCTGTGGCATGGCGGGGGGGGAGGGCCTTGGGACACACCGATGCTCTCATTTGCACGTCCCCCCTGCCCGACCTACAGACCGTGCCCAGCTCACGTCCGTGCCCCGGGGAAGCTTTGGTTTCACCCCAAATGCCAGGAGTAGGCAGGGCGGTGGGGGGACCCCCGTGTTTCCCCGTGTGTGTGTCCCCCCCTTCCACCCTCCCGCACAAAGCAGCTCATTCTCGGCAGCTTCCAGCGCCGCTCCGCAGCAGTAAATATTGCATTAGCTGTGGTGGGCCGGGGCTCCGGGCCCTCCTCCAGCTTGGCAGGCTGCTCTCGGCCGGCCGGCAGAAGAAACATGGATTATTTGAGCCGGGCACAGAGCAGCAAAGGGCAGAACGCAGCCCCGGGGGGAGCGAGAAACGCGGGTGTGCCGCGCTTGCCGGGGTGGCGATGGCTTATCTCCATCCTGCTTTCTAAGCCGCCACGGTTGACAAAACCCTTAGCGCAACATGCGGCTTCGCTGGAGTTACAGTNGGGGGTTGGGAGAAGGAAAATAAAGTGAATTTTTGGACCGAAGCGTTCGGGAATCAAAGCCGAAAAGCTTCCAGCGCTGATCTGAAAAGGGCTTTTCCGCTCCCAAGTGATGCTCTGGGGTTTTGCCGTCGCGATTTTGAAACTTTCTGGAATTTGTCGGGTTTTGTTTCTGCTTGCTGGGAAAGGTCACGGCTTCCCGGGCAGGGAGGGAGGGAGAGCTCTGCTTTCCGACACAGCCCTTCGCTCCCCGCCTGCCCCGTCGTCGTTTGGGAGCCCGGCTGCCTGAGCTCGCCCGCTGCGGAGGCGTGGGGGAGAAGGGACCCAAGAAGACGAGACGGAGGCATTAATAGATCGCTCTGCGAACAAAACCTGCACGCAAAGGCCAAAAATAGCGGGGTAAAATAAATCCGAGGTGGTCCTTAACTGCCTGGCTAAGTGAGTTCCCCGTCCCGACTCCGGCGCTTCCCCTCCGTTCCGCGCACAACAGGCCTTTTGTTAAATTTCACATCCTGAAAGCATTTAATAGCATTTTTATTTTTAATCCATCACACGTGTTTTGTTTGGACTGATCCGACGGGGCTCCGCTCACAAGCAGCTCTTTGCCAACATCACTAAATTTCTCGTGACTTAACCTGTTGACAAGGACGGGACGTGTTTGGCCCTCGTTATACAACCGTCATTAGGCACACGGGGACCCTGCAGCTCCTCCGCAGCCCCGTGAGCAGACGGGGTGGTCAGGGATTTTTGCTGAGGATTGGAGGCGAAGCTGTCCCCCCCGGCCTTCTTTTGGAGCGGGGTCCCGGGCTGCCCAGCAGCTTGCAGCGATTTTGCGTAGACCTGTGCTTCTGTGAACTGGACCATCTTGCCCATAAAATGTTTGGGTTTTTTTTGCTGGGGAGGAACCGGCATTCCCTCAGCCCAAGGACTGAGCTTGGGACTATGGCGAGCAGCGGCAGTGATGTCCTTAATTGCTATAATTCAATTAAGCCCCGTGGCGGGGTGCAGGGGGGGGCAATGAATCAGCCCCTCCATCACCAGCCAAAGGCCGGTACGTGGCCACGACAAATCCAAGCACCGGCTTAACTTTAAGTCGGAGCTGGAGACTGCCTCCACTCAAAAAAGGGGTTTGCTTCTGAGGTGAAGCGAACTCAGGTCCTGCCGCGTTTCCCCCGGGCTCAGGCAGGAGGAGAGCTCGCGGCGCGGGCTGCGCGGCAGGCGCGAATTGCATCAGCGGGGTTATAAAGGGGGCCGGGAGCCTCTGCGGGCGCCCAACCTGCCTTCAGGCTTACGCGCACTGCGGATGCGCCTTTGAGCACATCTGGATCCTCTAATAATTTGGGCCGCGAAGAAAACGCGCCGACGCGAGCTGACACCCCCGTGAAGCGCCTTTGTGTGATCCCTCAGAAGTGCCCGCTTCCCAATCTGCGGGTTTGCCGCTCTAATGAGCTCCAGACTTTGTTTTGAACATCAGACGCATTTCGGTTGGGCGGCTCCCGAAGGCGTCCCTCTCCCCTGGCTCGTCCCCGAGCGGGGAGCCGGGAGCGGGGAGCGCGTCGGCAGGCAGGGCTGGGCTGGCAGGGCTTGGAGACCCCTGCCCACACTTAAGGCTTTCAGGGGACAATAGCGCAGCGAGAAATCCTGCTGCAGACACTCCTGGCTCAAGACACCGCCAGTGTTTTACAGCCGCGGCCAGGAGCGGTGGCTGCCCCTTGGGTCACTTCTGCCTGCCGGGTTCTCCTGGGGTTTGATTTTAGCCGGGAGCTTTTAAGGGGCACCAGGTCGTCCTGGGATCATTATTTCTCTACGCAGGTGGTGATTTATTTTAAATCCAAGCCAGCAAACGTGGTTATCGCAGCACATCGTCTCCCGGGCGGGCAGCCGGCTGCTGACCGAGGCTGCGAACGGAGTGGATGCACTTTATAAAAATCCATTTTTTTTTTGGCTGCTCAGTGACAAACAACTGGGTTTTCCTCCTCTCCATCACCACCAGCAGCCCGGGGTGCCGGGCACAGGGGTGCCCTGGCCGGAGGAGGACACGGCTCTGCAGGAACTTGCTGGGCTTGATGGCCAGTTGGGTTTTGGAACATCACAGTGAGCTGCCGTCTCCAGCTACCTCCAGGGTCTGGAGGTCTCTGAAGCTTTGGTTTGGTCAAGATATGAAACCAAAGGCAGAACGAGCTCCTGCATGCTCGAGTTTGGGTTGCAACCCAAGGCAGGCTGTGGGAGACCTTCTGTTTCAAAGACATCAGAGCCACGGAGGACAAACCGAGGCCATCAGCACGCCTGGGACCGTGCCTGCCGAAAGGGGCAGGAGGACGTGTCCCCACCAGCAGCAAGGGACAAGGGATGGGGGCTTTCCCCATTCACCAGGCGTTGAACAGAGCAGCTCCGCAGGCCTTTCGGGAGGTCTGGAAGGATGCCTTCACCCGGAGGTCCTGCAGCGGTCACCTGGGGACAGCCGGCGGGTGCCCTGCGTTTATTTATCCCCCTCTACAAAATGCCCAAGCAACTTGTGCCAAACCACCGCGGCCCCCTCATTAAATCAACGTCTGCCCCCGGCGTGGCAGGGCTGCGAGACCGCCCAGTAGATCAGCTCAGCGGTGGCTTCTGTGTTTGGGGTTGGGTTTTTTTTTTGATATTGGAGTTGAAACTAATCGTCCAACAAACCCAGGCTTTGTCGCAGGTTTGCAATAAAGCCCCAAACCGGAGGAAAATTCTCTGCTGGGTGGAGTCCAAGGGCGCCGTGTTGCAGACGGATCATGTTCAACTCACGGATTTATTTTGTCCCTGGGAACGGGATCCCTTCAAGCTGTCTCCTGGTCTGGGGCAGCACAAACCCCGGCCACTCCCTGAGAATAAACCTGGCTGGATAAACTGTGAAGAACCGGGAGACAAACATCCCATTCACCAGCTCTCCTGGAAAAGCCGTCGGGATAAAAGCTGTTGCCAAAGCCACGGCAACAAAGGCATCTCTCTCCGGCACACGGGAGCGGGCGAGGATGAGCCCGGGGACCGGGGCTGAGCCGGGGAGGAGACGGGAGCGATACAGCTCCGCGGGGCTGTGGGTTCGCCGCCTGGCCGTGGGAAACCTCTTAGCGCGGTGGTAATCTCGTGGGGGGAAAAAATCTCTCAGCGCGGTGCTTGGGCCCCTTGCCCGTAGGAAAGGACAGCCGCGCTTCTGCGCCGGGGAGTTCCGAGGACAAACCGAGGCTTTGTCTGGAAAAGCTGAGTTTAGCGCGGGGAGATAAGGGAATAAATTGCTGGTGGGAAACAGAGAAGGGACTGAGGGCGCTTTGTGCCCGGGCAGGGCTGCCCAGCACGCACTGGAGACGTAGCGCTGAGAACGTGCCGCGAGCGCGTTGGAGACAGAGGAGTTGTTCTGGCCGGCTCCTTGTGGGAGAAAACCCTGCTCAGCCCTGCTCCTGCTCTGCAAAGGAGCGCTCCGCACCACGCACGCACTCCTGTGCCCATCGGCACCCGCCCTGCGCCCGGCCCGGCACGATGGCCCCCACCTCCCACCAACGCAGCGACCCCGTGCCTGCTGTTTGCGGGGGGATTTTTCCACTTAAACCACGTATTCAGCCCAGCTCCCAAACTCCTGCAGATCCAGGCCTGGCCTCACCTGGTCCAGCTAACCCAGCTCAGCCCATCTAATTTCATGGAATCATAGACTCGTACAATGGTTTGGGTTGGAAGTGACCTTAAAGATCACCCAGTTCCAACCCCCTGCCCGGGGCCCGGACACCTCCCCCCAGCCCAGGTTGCTCCCAGCCCCGTCCAACCTGGCCTTGAACACCTCCAGGGATGGGGCAGCCACAGCTTCTCGGGGCAACCCGTGCCAGGGGCTCACCACCCGCACAGGGAAGAATTTCTTCCTCATATCTCATCTGAATCTCCCCTCTTTTCAGTTTAAAACCGTTCCCCCTCGTCCCATGGCTCCCCCTCCCCGANTGCAGCATCTCCGGGGGCTCCCCTGGCCCCGCTCCGACAGCTCCGTGTCCTTCTGCCGTTGGGACCCCCCGAGCTGGAGGCAGCACTGCAGGGGGGTCTCCCCAGAGCGCAGCAGAGGGGCACAATCCCCCCCCTCGCCCTGCTGGCCACGCTGCTGGGGGTGCAGCCCGGGATGCCGGGGGCTCGCTGGGCTGTGAGCGCACATTGCCGGCTCGCGTTGGGCTTCTCACCCACCAACCCCCCAGGTCCCTCTCCTGGGGGCTGCTCTCCAGCCGTTCTCCCCCCGGGCTGGAGTTGTGCTGCGGATCGCCCCGACCCACATGCAGAACCTTAACAGCACCCATTTTTAGCAGGAAAGGGTGACTTCCATATGAGCCCAGAGCTGCCCCCATCCACCCACCCTGGGCAGGAAGGTCCACGCGGGGCAGGACAGGATGCAGTCCAGGGCGGGATGCTGCCAGGGATGCTGCGCTCCATCGCGCTCTGCCTCTGCCTTCTGTTGTATCTGAAATAACTTTCTCACACAGGGAGAGGCATCCCCAAAGGCATCCAACCCGCTGCTGCCTTTCCTACCGGAAAATCCCCGTCCCGCGAGCAGAGCCCGCTCAGGTGCGGCCTCGGCAGTGGAGCATCCCGCAGAGGAAGTATGGGATCCAGATGCCAGCAGTAGGGTTTGGTTTGCTTTGCTTTAAATATAAGGCATACGAAAAAGTCCAAGCAGAGACTATTTATTGATTTTAATGAAAATAATATGTTGCCTTGAACGAGGATGTTAATTAAAAGGCACCCGCTGCTGTTTATCGCTGGCTGAGTCTCTGGCAGCAGTAGAGAGAGAAACGAGTCCAGCAGCTCATGCCAAAACCTCCCCGCGGGGAAGGTGGATGGTGCCGGGAGCGGGATGTGGGGCAGGAACATTCCCGCTCCTCTCTGCTCGGAAAGAGCAGCTCCGAAAATAAACTCTCATGAAAGGCTCTGGCAAGCCGTGTTGCTGGAAAAGGGGGACTAAAGCTCCCAGTACAGCCCACCCCAGCCCTGCTCCGGCCAGCCCCCCTCACTGGTGCTGGCGAACCCAGCCCCAGCTCCCCCCGTGTACTTATTAAGTTCACACAATGGCATCCTTTACAGAGATAGATTTATTTTTTTGTTGTTGTTTTTCTTCGCCTTGTTATGCATGAGACCACTACACAGACAAAGAGGCACCATGCGCATAAAAACTTGCTACATCTTGCCTAGAGGCAGCAAATTTAAAAGCAAAATTGGGTTCTTAAGGCCCCGTGGAAAGTCACTGAACCTGCCGTGCAAGGTCTGCTGGCACAAAGGCAGGGACGCTAAATAAAAACCCCTGGGTGAATGCTGGATTTTTCTGACATAGATCCAACACACAGAGGCACCGGGCTCAGGAGCCGGGTAGAGCTTCTGAGATGTTTTGTTGTTGGGGGTTTTTTGTCTGGCAAAGAAAGATGATTTTTGGCTCGTGAAGCATCCTGCTCACACTTGCCGGTAGTTCCCCCCGTGTGCTGCCTCGCTGGGGTTCCTGCTCGTCCCCCATTTCTGGCCCTGCACGGCACCTCCTCCCTCCATAAAACTTTCAGGGGGGTTTGGAGGGTTTGTAAGATGATTTTTCCCGCCAGCGCTCAGCAACCCTCGAGCATCGCCCTTGCCTTTCTGCTCCATAGTCGCTTTCTGATGAATGGTGGTGGGTCAAACACCGCTCCCGGCGCGAGACGCAGAGTCCGCTCCCATCCCTCGAAGAGCTTTCATTTCCTTTCAACCCTCCTTTTCCCCCACCTCGTACAATCCACCCCCCAAAAAAAACAGTTTCCACCATGGGAAGGGTGTGTTTGAGCGCAGAACTGAGCCCTTCGGCTGCCCGCAGAAGGGCTCACAGCCCCCCGCGCACCCCAAGGATGTAGGCTGAAGCTGAGGATGCCGAAATCTATAGGGTAAATACATTGGGTTGTTTTATTAAGCAATAATCTATTAAGAGTGCTTCTGTGGGCTTTGGCCTACTTAATACGGAGCTTGGGGCTAAAAGCAATGTCAAAGCCAAGATCAACCCATTACTGGAGGTAATTCCTATAATTTTCTATTAGATTACTGGTATGAGATGCTCAGAAGCCTTCCAGAAGCTTTTGAAGTATCTGAGCTTTTTTTTCTGCTCTCCCTTACAGCGTTAACTCTCGCGCAGCCCATCCTTGGCCGCTCTTTTCGGGGGGTACCCTGTGTTGTGTCCCCCTCCAGCCCGTGCACGGGGGAGACGGGGGCAGGCGGGGACATGCCCAACGTGCCCGCGCAGCGGTGGAGCCTGGGGTCCGCGCCACCTAAGCATAAACGCTGCTCGGGGGACTTTGCAACCAACGATTAGACATGTTTACTCATGTATTCACCAAAGGTGCCTTCCCCGAGCTCCCAGTAAACACCATCAGGATCCACCTCTCCTCTACAGAGACCTCCCGGGGCAGCTCCTGACCTCCCCGAGGCTCGTGGCAGGGATGGCCACCTTGCCCCGGTCCGTGGCAGCAAGATGCCCAGGTCTTGCCCATCAGATGGTGGCAAGTTTGCGTAGACGGGGAAGAAAGAGAGAGCGCAGCCGTTCACCTGTATCGACCCCGTCTCTTGCCAGCCTCAACCACATCAAACAGCCCATGCGGATTACTCAAAATTCGAG
>VZSZ01004933.1:76915-92470 GCA_013398815.1 Ibidorhyncha struthersii
TGGTGGCGGTGTTTCATGTCTCCTTCCAGACCTTCCCCTCGCAGAGGAGCTGCGCAGTGCTGGTTCTTCTATGGCACGGACGCTCTTCCCCCGAGACACGAACCCAGACCACCAAATTCATTTTGCAGAGACCACCAAACGGCCATCTGAGATCAATTAGCTTGTCATTACTCATCCCCATCAGATCTGAACTGCTGACCTACAAGTGAAAGTCCATATATTTGTCTCCCAGCAATGCGCAGACCCGTCCAGCTATCTAATGAGAAGAGCTTCCTCCGTAAACAAAGCCGAGGAGGTCGTGCTCTGGCCGTCCATCGCCTGCTCCAATTAGCTTGAACCCGAGGGCCAAGTTTGAGCTCGGCTTGATGGAGAGGTGGGAGTCTCTGGGGCCTCCGGCTCCGTGACAACAGGCCGCTGACTGCCGCAGAATGGCTCCCGTTAGTGCCAATTTCAAACAATTTTAGAGCTTGAAATGCCATTTTAACTTTGCATTTGAATGGTTGCTTTGTTATTTTAAACTGCTATTCATAACTAGTTAGTAGTTGAAATTATAGCCTTATTTATTGAAGATACTAAATATGCAATCTGGAGGCAGTATTTATTGGGCCGTGTGTATTGAAAGTTCATTATTTAGATGAGGATATTTAATGTGGAAGGAGATATAGCCCTTTTAATTAAAGGAGCGTGAACTTGACTGAAGCATTTGCTGCCTGCAAAGGCAGTAATTATCGCACACGATTCAATTCTTCATTTAAACTAAAAGATTCACAACCCTTTCCCTCATTTAAATTTATGTGTTCTTGCACATCTGTTTTCTTGTAGCGCATGGGGATACGTACATTAGTCACAACACGGCGTTAGTCTGAATTACTTCAGGATGGCTGGGAGGCACCAGTGGGTCTTACACCGTTTGGGAGAGTTGCTCCAGGTTTCCAGAGGTCTGGCATGTGCGGATGCTGCGGTGCGGGTGCATGGTTGGGTGTCTCATCGTACAGGCTTGGGAATAGGCTGAAGCATCAGAGGCAGCAGTTCTCTGCCCTCATGGAGGGACGCAGCTCCCTTCTCTCGGCCCCCAGCTCTGCAGGAGATGGTTCCCCAGCAGCCAGCCCCTGAGACAGCTCAGGCTGTAAATCACACACTCATACAATGGTTTTGGTTGGAAAGGACCTTAAAGATCACGCAGTTCCAACCCCCTGCCCTGGGCAGGGACACCTCCCCCCAGCCCAGGTTGCTCCCAGCCCCGTCCAACCTGGCCTGGAACACCTCCAGGGATAGGCCAGCCACATCTGCTCGGGGCAACCTGAGACACTGTCTCTCCACCCTCACAGGAAAGAATTTCTTCCCAATATGTCATCTAAATTTCCCCTCTCTCAGTGTAAAACTGTTCCCCCTCATCCTGTGGCTCCCCTCCCTGATCCAGAGTCCCTCCCCAGCTCTCCTGGAGCCCCTTTAGGCACTGGGAGGGGCTCTGAGGTCTCCCCAGAGCCTTCTCTTCTCCAGGCTGAACCCCCCCAACTCTCCCAGCCTGTCCTCCCAGCAGAGGGGCTCCGGCCCTCGCAGCATCTCCGGGGCCTCCTCTGGCCCCGCTCCGACAGCTCCGTGTCCTGCTGTTGGGTCTCCAGAGCTGGAGGCAGTATGGAGGCAGGTGGGGTCTCACCCGAGTGGAGCAGAGGGGCAGAATCACGAATCCCTTCCATGCGCATGGCTTCAGCTGGGTCTGTGCCTCTGATGAGGCCGTCAGCGTCACTGGGGCTTTTACTCACACTTCTCTGGTGCTGGAAATGTGGTGGTGGGTACTGGCCTGCTCGGGGACATCTTCGTGGCAGTGGCCAGCACAGGCAGACCACTGGCATGACCCTTCATCCATAGCGATGTTCCTCTGAGCACAACTGTCAGGCTTGCTTATAATTCACTGGGTATACTACTGGTTAATTTTTCGACATAAATATAGACCAATTGTTTTTCCCTTAGAGTGATGGAGAATTTTATTGCAAGCCGCATTTTTCAAAACCTTCTCCAGAGGGTAAGAGCTATCAGGGAAGCAAGTGCTCGTTCCAGTGGGTAACTCTGCGTTCGTCTCAAGCTTCCCTGCTTCGGTGTGGGCGGGGTCCAATGTTGGCTCCTTTATGATTATTTTAATTAGAAATACCCAAAGGCAAACGGCAGCAGAACATGACAGATGAGGCTAGTTTGGTGTTAGTGCTGCCTGGTAGAAACCCAAAAAGTGCTGTTCTGGTTTTCAGAAACAACGTGCCTCAACCTAAACTGTTGATACAGAGAGAAACCTTTTTGGAAATTGGCACAGCTTGGAAAATAATGCGTCCTTTTTTAAAAATCCTAGAGTTAATCGAAACTATAGTCTTTATGATTAAGACTCTGAGTGTTTTCTTTACTGTACCTTTAAGCTCCAAATAAATCAATGCCTCTATGGAATTATGCAATTGACACAAATTTGTTCCACCTAAAATGAATGGTATGCCTGAGAAAGCGATAGGAAATTGTTAATTCATCACTGCCTGCCTTCCTCCGGTGTATATATTTCTCCTAATCAAAATGCAACCTGATATTCAATCCAAGGAAAACATTTCAGAGAGCCCATCATATGCCACAAGCTTCCAAAACTTTTCAAAATCTGATAGCAAGAAAACATCATACATCTTAGTCACCAACGTACGCTGCGGAAAGATAAATGTAAGGTTCAGTTTTTACCACAGTTGGAGCAACCTGTAACTGATGGCCTTTCCATAAGATTCACGAGCTGATGGAACAGCGGTAGAGGGACATTTCAATATACTGTGTTACAGTCTTGGGTTTCAGTGTTTAAAGGAGCAGGAAAAAATATCCCGTCTTTCAGGCCTTGATTCAGGGCAAATCCGAAGCACAAGCTCGAGCCTCAGACAGGTCAGTGGCTTTTAGGCATGTGCCTTCCTGACCGGGGGCCGTACTCCTGAGCACAGCGCAAGCACCGGTCATTGGAAACATATTGGTGATGTAAAGAAAGCAGCTGCTCTTCATCTAGTATGTCTGCCTTTACACGGCGGGATAAAGCTGTGCTGGACAAGCCGACCCCTCGGGGCTAGGACAGTACATCCCGCAGGGAAATCCCACAGGGGGAATGGAACTTTGGAAGAAAAATTAGACTGACGTTTACAGTTTGCCACTGTTAAAGTACCTCTGAGCGCTGCACGAGGTGCGCGCGTCTCGCTTGCACGCGGAGTGCCAGACACAGAGAAGCGGTCCTTTCTTCACCATCAGCAGCTGGAGCACCTTCTGCCCCAGGTGACTGTTTTAACAGCTGCTGCTGGCTCAGCACCCCAAGAAACTGTCATTATCTTTTCGACCACGCATCTCTCGCAGGCGCTGGGCATGATATTTACGTTAGACATTCATCGAGAGAGAAACAGGCATATTGCTGGGGAACGCTTGTCATTGCAAAGGCTTCACGTGCTTAAACTGGAAATCGGGAAATCAAAAAGACAATGAAGGTATTTAAATAGTTTCTGAGTAGATGAATGGAAAACGCAGGAAAGTAAGAGAGGGAACGTGGTCTCTGCAAGGGTCCAAGAGTTGCCGAAACGCTCAGTGAACTAAGGAGAGGATAGGGCAAGGATGCATTAGGAGAGAGTTCAATGCTGGGCGGCTTTCACAAACCTATTAGCAAATAGTTGGTGGGAATATAACTAGCTGCTACAGGAGACAGAGGCTGTGACTGAAGGTCTTCAAATTGCAGCTGCTGCTTCACTCTAGCCAATTTTCTGCAGTTGAGCAGGAACATAAACTGCACCTCAGTTTCCCCACCTCTGCTCTCAGGATTTGGGGTAGTTTTTTAACCCTCTCTAATGTGTTTTCTGAAGACTTTGAAGAGAAAGCAGGAGATAAAAAAAACAAACACAAGTACTTTGTGGAACTGCTAATGAAGACAAAGTGCTGAATTTTAGTCTCCTTTTAATCTTTCGGCAGTCATGTGTTCCTTAGCTACATATGTTTTCTTACAGAGCAAAGCATAATCGGCTTTGCATCCCGCATTGCCACGAGCACTTCCTCTTCAGTTCAAAGGCAGGAATCGAGATGGAGAGACCCAGCTTGATGTCCATATTCATGCACACCTCTGCTTTGACCGTATTTTAAACAGCTTAATTACTCGTGATCCTGTTTTCTCGCTTCTGCGTTGTGGCGATGTCGCCTTCCTTGGAGAAGAGCTCTTGTTTGTCATTAAATACCAGTGTTTGAGAAACAAAGCGGAGGAGGATGGCGCTTTCAAACCAAGGGCAGCAGCGTGTTTAACAGCCTGCCTCCGTGCTCGGGGCTGCAGCTAGTTATCCGAGGTGCTCAGTTTTGCCTACGTAAGCATAAAAAAAAAAGGTGGATTACAGGCAGCTTCAGAGGCAAAACGTGCAGACCTGACTTTCCAAGCCCTCCACGTGAAGCGGAGCGAAAGGCGGTGAGCAGGCAGCAGCTGTGGGAGCAAGAAGCTCCCAGGCAGCGAGTTCAACGGCTGCACCGTGCTCCTGGGCTTTTGTTAGATGTTTGCTGACAACCACGTTATTCCTAAATGCAGTGTTTGTGATAAATGCTGGGAAACGGACCCACAGGAGAGCAGTGCGAGGACTTGCTGTACTCCTGCGCCTGGGTGGGGACGGTAGTGGTGTGTGGCTTTGACACTGAGCTCTGGTTACCTAAAGACCAGACTGACTCAACCAGCTTTAATTTCATCATGCTCCAAAGTAATTCAGGGACTGTAACTAATTGAATTTAAAATGACTAGGGATTTTTTTTCAGTGGACAGAAAGTGGAGGCTTTTCCCAGCTTTGCAGTTCTTGGGGGGGGGGGCGGAATTTGCTTCCTGGAGGCACTTTCAGGTATCTACGGCCTCTTCTACGGGAGATAAAACTCCAGCCACGTACAGCTTAGGGGAGAAAACCCGCTGAAATTCAGCCTGTTGCAACCAAGACATACAGTGTGGTGGGTGACACACCTTGAAACAGGGAGAGATGGACCTTAAAGCTCTGCTCGGAAATGCTTTATTGGCAGCTCTTACACGAACGTCAAAGTGCTTGATTTAATATCTTCTGCTAAGAACAATTTCCCTGGTCGTTGTCTCGCCCCCTCTCAGCTGAGCGGTGCCCAGACTATGTCTCTCCTTTGGCAGAGAGAAACAGGTCTGCCATGACAACTTACTAATTGGGAAGGAGCTGCAAAGTAAGAGGTACTTAAGCTTGTTTTCCCCTTCATCGCAATCTGCAAGCTTTACCTCGGAGGCGATGAAGGACCGTGCTGCCTGCAGGCAGATCTGTCAGGAAGGTAATCCTTGAGTGTCACTGCAGGCTGCCTTCGGCACACTTCATTCCAGACTGGTTACTACTGAAGCCGAAGGCGTGAATCCTTTGAATCTGTGCTTGGCTTGGCTTTTACTGGAGGCAGAAGCCTAAACTGGGTGGCCAAACATACCCCTTCTTGACCCTAAAACAGTAGCACGAAGAAAGGCATATTAAAGGGCAAAACTCTGAAATGGCAGTAGACTCTTTACGAGAGCAGAAAAGAGCCATTAAGAGACCATGGTGGAAAATGAGTATGTTGCCAAACTGAGTGAGAGCAGATGTGTGATAGAGGCTGGGATCCAATGCTGTGGGAAATCAGTCTGCAGAGTGCAAAACGAGAACAGATCCTGAATTAATTGTAGCTGTTTCCCATCTAGAGGCAAACCAAAGACAAACAGGTGAAAAATTTGGTGCTACTGAGAAAATGACCATAAATATGAAGGACATGAAAATGAAGCCTGAAAGACAACGGGGTGGAAGAAACCAAAAACCTCCGGATCTCAAAAGATCTGTGAAGCTCAAAACTGATACTCATACATTTGTCGGTACATGATAACATTGCGGAAGCTGCTGTTAAGAGCAAAAGAGAAGTGGTGAGGAAACAAGCTGTTCCCAGACATCCTTGGCTGGGCAGTGGTAGGACATTCTCTTTTAAATCTTCTGACACTCTCCAGTAGCTTCCTCTGATTCCCAAAGTATTCTTCTTTTACTTTCTACAATTAAAATGGAGCCTTGAAAGAGAAGGAACAGGAACAGCAAATAAACAGGAATCCCCATTTTATGAAGTAGTTAGACGTCCGGCAAAGACCTGCCAAGCTGGAAGTAAAGGGACGGAGTTGAAAAGTAGGTGATGAACAGAGGGAGGAAAAGCTCCCATCCAGGATCTTTCCCCAGAAAGACATAGCACAGCAGACTGGTAGATAAAAGGGATGTATGCAGCCTTGGATCTGACAACAGAGTGGAAATCCCCTGGCTGGAGAAAAGAAGAGAGGATGAGGTAGCAGTAAGGAGATCCTAGGGTACTGGGCTCAGATAAGCCCTAGAGCAGAAGCAGCAGCAGCCAAAAGAAGGAACTCAGCGGCCATGAAAATGTGTGTGTGAACTTTTTCTGAAATTCCCAGGGAGAAGAACAATTTGGGTTGAGAAGCGATGAATGCAGAACTCTAAACACTGGTGTCATCAGCCCTACTGGAAGTAGTTTTCTATGAGCATGGACAAGTCACACAACCTCCGTGTGCCTCTGCTTCACCGCTTCTGTCTGACGGGGGTAGAGATATCGTCACTGTTAAAACATGGATGTGAAAACCAGATCACTTCAACAGTTATAAAATGCTTCTACTATAGGAAGAGCATTATTTCTCATTGTTAACATGTGTAAATGATTGTGTAGAAAGTAAATACTGAGGAGTCGTAAAGCGTCTATCACCCGGTTCACTCTTTAGCTGCTCTTTGCTACAGCAGGGATGGTTGCACTCCATCTGCTTCTGACAACCTCCCATGATGGGAACTGATTTCTCCTGGGAAATCTATCCCAGGACTCAAGTTATCTGTACAGTTAAGTGTTCTCCTGTTACCTAATCTCGATCTCGCTGCTGCCATTTGAACCCATTCATTACTGCTCACCCTATCTGCTGTGGAGCGTAGGTTTTTGTAGATACAAGAGGTGTCTGCGTTTTTACGAGTGGGTATGCACCAATCAAGTGTGTCGGGTGGTTTTCATTGTAAGAAGCAGTCTGACTGCTTACAGCTTTGCCAAAGCTCAGCTATTTAGGCTAAAGCTTTTCCATGCCAGGCATTTCCCTCAAGCTGTTTTCCCCCCCCTGCTTTTTTTTTTTTTTCCCCTCCTCTTTGCCTTTTTGTTTTAAAATGCAGCCAAAAATCTCAGCTGTTTCTGAAAATGAGGTTAAGGAATGATACCGCTGCGTTATGGCTGAACAGGAGAACTTCGCTGATGGGACTATTTTTGGAAAACTTGAGTGCTCTGATCTGAAATCTGGGAGCAGGGCTGTGACTTGAAGATCAGCCAGCCAGGTGCTACCCCCCCCCCCCCCAAAACACCACGCCCCTGTGGTGGTGCTGGNNNNTTCCCTTGGTGGACACAGGTCGGTTGGTCTGGCTGCAGCCTGAGAATCTCAGTTGATACTGAGATGTTTTTTGTGAGAGGTTAAGGACGCATTCTCCTTGTGGATTTTCTGTAGAAAAAAGTCTTATCCTGCACAAGCTCAGTTTGGCACTGCACTCATAGTACAGCAAGGTGTGGGAGATCACTACACCTGTGTGCCTTTTTTCTTCTTTTCTGTTCTACTATACCACAAATTGTTGAGTCCGCAGGTCAAATTCAAGCAAATTTGAGAGTGGGAGGGAAAGTGGGTTTCAGAAATTCCTTCGAAAGCCTTTAAGTTAGGTGGTATGGGTGAAAGGGGAGAATGGAGGTGCAAATCCTGAGGAAACTAACCTACCTCTGTTTTAATGCTCCCTGGAGCAGCCTGTGTTTGTGTAGAACATTGTCATTTGTTAACTTCCCTGCGACAGGATCCAACTTTATATTTGAGCCATATTTTTCCTCCTTCAACTTTCACGGTGGGTTCAACCCCCCACCCCCCTCAAACAGCTAAGACTGTTCAAAACCTAGGATCTCTGATGAAACCAGATCTGCCTTCGATACACATTAATCACGGCTGGATTACGGGGTTGGAGTAGCCACCGGAATTTCTTTCTGGTGAAACTGGACGTGACCTTTGTTTTTCCTTGTTCTGTGGGTCAGTCTCGAGCTTAACTGGACATCTACAAACACTGCAGCTGCTAACGGAGACCACAGAGGTGACCGAGAGGTGAAGAGCAACCTCCGCTGCTCTTGTGCGTTGCTTCTTTTGCTGCTGCTGTAGCGTTGGCTCGTAGACATCTGGCTGGTCTCCTTCCTCTGGGTAAGCACAGGCCTGGGCAGAGGGAGCAAAGCACAAAAACACAGCAAATTATAACACTAAAGACTTGAGCAGGGGGAAAAATCCACATCTCATAGGAAAATCCTATGGTAGAGCATGCTGAGGAATCTGTCTTGGGACATAAAGAAGGGAAAGGGGCAGCTGTAAATACACCATTCAACCGGGAACGTGCAATCCAATCTGCATGGGGAAATTCTTCTGCTCTTACGAAGTCACAGGAAAGTCTATGAGACTTCATTCTGACCCAGGGTGCGCCCGTTTGGATCAAGGTGGGGGACTGGGGCCGTCCCAATTCCTAGGCAGTAAAAACAAATAGCTCCAGCAACAGAGGAGAAGCACGAAAACAAAGTTACTATCAACACCCTGCCTCTTTGAAATCCCTTCCAAATTCTCAAAGGATAAGATCAATGCGAACAAAAACAATAACAGCACTGTATTAAAAGAAGGTAAAAAGGCAGCTCCCTCAGCAGTACACGCCCAAGAAATGGGCTTTTCTTTGCTTTCTCGGAGCTGCCATGAGGCAGGCAGAGTTCGGTAGCGCCCCAGAGCAGCAGCCAGGTATTTTTTCTTTATTTTAACTTTGCGAGCTCCATAACGAAAGCAGCGGTCGGCACCCCCTGTGCCAGAGCGCTCCAAACCTGCCCGCGATGGAATGTGCTGATAAAGAGGAATATTTCCTTGCGGACTTGGTTTGAGACACCAATTTAAATATTGCTAATTTCCAGTATCGGCCCCAGCCAGAGACTTCACCTCTCAGCCATCCATCTGTGAATGGTGGCAGCTCTTCCTAGCCTTGAATGTCTAATTAGACAACATGCTTCACGACTTTGTCTCCCAGTCTCTGTGTTCGCCCACGTGGAGCACTGGTTTCCCTGAAAGCGCAATAAAACAGCCGTGGATCCATTTGTCACGATGCGACGTGGCAGCCTGGTGTGTTAGGTATACGGAAATGTAAATTTTTGATGTGTTTAGTGTGTAACAAGACAGCAGAACTCTGCTCAGTTCCAAAATGCAGCTTTCCCCTTGAAAACGAAATTAAGTCTTTAAGTAAGAACAAGATTTTTAGAATAATCTCATGGTTTGAAAGGCAACATATTGCTGCCTTTTATGAAGCAAATTTAAAGGTGGGCATGTGTCATAAGGGTGGATAAAGCGTGAGTGACCACAGAGGTCAGAGGACTGAATGGCAGTGGAAAAACTTCAGCTTATAATATCTTCAGGAAAACTTGCTAGAAACATAACAGGGGATTTTAACAGAATTATCCTTAAGATTAATGCAAATTGTGCTGACAAATCCTCTGGAGTTGTCCGTCTCTTCTAAACAAATATGGAATTTTGGAAGGAGAGGTCTTTTTGTGCATAAACTACTTTGTTTCTCACCAGCAAAACACTTGCGACTAAGATGAGTCCATGGCAAATCTCCCCTCCTGTGAAGTTTACTGCTATTTTTATTTCAGTTGGGCAAAGTCTTAAAATCCTTGATTACAGTCGGGAGTTCATTTCTGCTTTAACCAGAGAGAAGGTAAAAGAGCTTCACAAATGCAACTGCTTTCCACCGCTGGATCTATGAGAGGAAAGAGTTATAGCTTGAAGCGTACAAGAATAATCTCTTTTGAATCTGAAGAGTCACTCGGACATTATCTGTACCAAGACTGAATCACCTCTAACAGTTGTACTGAGTATAATCAAAAGTATAACAGACTATAACACAGCTTGCTCAGTGATAAACATTCACATGTGAAACAAGCACAGGGCTTTGAGTCACCCTCTGTTTAGCTTTCTCCCCCATCATCTCAAGTCTGCCCCATGAACAGCTATCCCTCCAAGTGTTTGGTTTCCATGCTTTGAATTTGAACGTACCCTGTGCTGCTCATGCAGGAACAAGAAGAGTCGGCTGCAGGACCAGATACTTGTGCTGTCCTGGGCACACGAGCTCCTCTCTCACATCAGCCACCAACTTGGTTTGCGTCAACCGATTTCTTGCAGTGCTGTGTATGCTAACAGGAGGGAAAAAAACCAACCCAACCCAAACCCTGAAGACTGGAAACAGAAGAGGAGCAAATATAGCTAATCCAGAGATGATGTTGCATCTAGCTTAACTGGTAGAGATTGGGCTGGTGGAGGCTACTAGAACACGTGCATGTTTTGGCTGTTTCTTAGACAGGCTCTCTGCTTGTGACCACTTAGTGCCACCGTGTGTAAGAAAACCTCAGATATTGTGGGTGGGCAACTTCATGTCCGCTCTGAGCTGCCAGAGTACTGCAGCTGGCTTGTGCCGGGCCTGAGGAACCGAAACCAGCTGCATTGTCCATTCTCGTGTGCCTTCCTGGAAGCCCTTGAGATCTGAAAATCTGCAGGGACTTCTAGAACAGCTACAAGATTACAGATCTTGTCCAGCCCTTTTATGTCTTCTTGTGCTTAATGTTTTTTTAAAATGTGTAAAAGGCTCTCTACCAGAGCACAGACCCCCCAAAACCATGCATATGCTTTTGAAGAAGTTTTTAATGGATTAAGAAATGCAATGTAATGAGACAGTGTGGCTGACAGCAGCACAGTAGATAATACACAGAAAAAGCTATGCCTGGACAACATGCAGTTGAGTGCCATTAGTATTGTCCGTATGCTGATAACAGCATCTTCAGAACTAATTTCACAAAGGCAGTTTTTAAACACTTCCTTTTATGTACGTAGGCTTGGGTGAGTCATGCCTTGTGCTCAGTTAAACTTTTTCCTCGTTGCTCAACATCGGGGATAATGACAGTGCCTGGCTCTTTACACAGAGATCTCAAGATCTTCATCTGGCGATCTCAAGCCATTTGCTAGGTGGGGGAATTGAGGCACGAGAGGTGAAACGATATGCCCAAAGTCACTCAGCGGGCCACAGGCAAGGCTGGAAGAGGCACCCAGTCCTGCCCTTTGCTCGCCAGGCAATGGAGGCTATGAGTTCAGATAATACTTCTTTTCACAGTTTGTGCTGCGATTGGTAAAATGAAAAAAAAGTGGGTTTAATATAAAAGCCGCATAGTTCCATTACCAAGACGTGTCTAGATAGCACAGAATCATAGAATGCCTACTTGTATGCCTACTTCGCTCAACATCACTGTTCCAAGTAACCAGTATGAAAGTCAAGTAGCCTTCTGGGATAATCTGGTTTAGTTCTCTAATTGTGTAGTTCAGCCTCTCTTGCACCATTGGAGGAGTAATTGATTCTGATGTTCTCGAGTTTCATTTCAGGTTGGTTTCTAGAAAAACATCTGTATTCCCCTGGTTAATTGAAAGAATGTAAACGGATTTCCAATTCATTATGATGCTGTGTTTTCTTAAGACAGTGCCGAGCTTGATAATCAGAGGCCTTCTTCACTACGCCAGACTCATGTACCTGCTATCACTCTGTACTTCCATAGCTGCACATCCCTGATCTCCTCCTGATTAGCTGCTGGCATGCAGGTGTCAGAAGAGTGTATTCAGGTGGATGTCCCAGGCTGTACCAGCCATGCTTTTGCGGGAGATGCCGCGCATGTGTGTTATTGAAACAAAGGCTATTTCTTTGTGAAGCACGCTGTTAAACTGCTGCTGCTCCAAACCAGAAATAGCCCAGGGTGTCCAAAACACTGGCCTTTCATTTAGGCGCGCTCATGAAGCCTTAGGTCTCTTGTTGCACGGTGGTAGTAACCCAGATGGAAGCAGAGGTGTGAATGCCACTACTCCTGTGCTAGGCTCACGGTGACTCGGGTGCTCGCTGCGGAGGCTGGGAATGTGGGCTTCAACAGCTTCAGTGTGGGAAGGGTCTCCTATGTCCCCGCTGAGGACCCCGAAGGCTTGGGAACAACAAAGGCAGGCAGGAGTCCTGTTCTGATAAGGGAGAGTCCCATTCAGTTATTTCAAGTAGCACCTGCAGGCATCTTCTTTTAGGAAAAGGCTTCCAGCTTTGGTATCTGGAGTCAACAGATGCATCCCTCTCGTAGCCTGGTAGGAGAAAAGAGCGATCAGGTCTGCTTCCTCCCTCCTGCCTGCCGTGCTTAGCACTTCTTAACTGGTAGGCAGCTTCCCACTGATCATTTTGTTTAACTGTTGTGGTACGGCTCTTATCTCTCTTTGTGTGCTATGTTAGATGCTTAGATACCAACTTTGGACTTAGCCAAGTCCTGAAAGCTGCATGTTGTCACAGCTGGAGTCCCTACATCCATCTCTGCATAAAGGGCTTCCACAGACATGAATTGACTCCGATAGCTCATGGGCCTCTGCGTTGCCAATACCCCTTATTAGGGTTGTTTTGGGAGTCCTGAGATAAGATAAATCTCTATGCTGATGTATGCAGGCTAGACACGAAAGGCTGCTCTGGAGGTGAGCGAGAGCATTTTAGGATGGTTTCTGCATGTGACTGTGGGTCCATGAACCCATCAGCCATACCCCACATCACTGGTGGGATGACTGAATTCAGTGAGGATATTCTGGTCGGGAGCATCAGTTGTAGTTAGCAGGGAAATAAAAATTAGTCTGGGGGAAAAGAAGTCAATTTATCTGCTCAATTTCTCCCCCTCTCCCTGAATTTTGTAGAACCCATAAGCATAGACCTTGCGTAAGTGGATTGTATTTTGCACCTAATGCGCATAATTATATCTTGCAAACAGTTTATTAATGGATCTATAATCATAGTGTAGCTTGTATATACATAACACTGATGTTTGATTATGCTGCAGCTGCCATAGATCAATAGATACCCAGGAGTCTTGCTTATTAGTGCCTCACATGCATGAAGTCTAGAGAACAATGTAACATAGGTGCCATGCGGTTGTTCATCAAATACTGCTACCTAGGGGAAACCAGAGCGTTTAAAGACGTGGTGGTGAAGGGTTATAGGCAGAAGAGTATATACAGGACTTGTGACTCGAAGAAAGCTCCCTTTCTCAAAAAGATCACATCTGTAAATCTTGAGTGGTATGCTGTCTCAATTACCCATGCACGGTAAACACATTAGATCTTATTTTGGAAAGGGGTCTGTTCTGAGAAATGGCTCTGCAAGCAGCATGCCTACAGGCTTGACCATTTCTGTTTTCCGAAGGTGACTCACCCAGAGGCTTGATGAACACCTTAAGTTCTCCTGAATCAACAGACCAAGGATTTGCAGACCAAGGTAAGTGTACCAATGTTTGAGCGGCCCAAACCACACCGAGAAGGTTTGCAGAGGTATCGCTGAGACACCTTTAGGAAGCAGTGGCGTTCGGTTATGCACAAGGAAAAAGGTTCTTGCTCGTTTTGGTGTGTCGATGATACAGCGCTAAAAACGAAAAGCAGGAAAAAAAAAAATGTGCAGTGAGCTGCAGAATTCCCACGAGTTTGTATCCCACCTCCAACACGATAACCTCAGCTCTCCCTCTCATGTCCCCCAGCTACCACCTGCGAAGCTGCTTCTGATCTGTGTTGACTGTCTGGCCGGTGGCCAGCGACTCTGGCCAAACAGGGCAAATAACTGTGGAAATTACGCGGTAGCCTTTCTTGCAGCGAAGACATTAATTTGTGTGCCTCTCCTCTGTCTAACTAGGAACAACCAAAAAAAAAAAGTAGGAACTTCTCTGTCTTTAAGACCTGAATTGCCGTATTAAGGTTTGGGGGCTGCGCGGGGTAGAGAGAGGAAGAGCTGGTCTAATTTTATAAGCTTCCCTTGATGAGAAAACAGGCCTAAAATAATTGTTTTCTCCCAGTTGTATTTCTTATAGTATAAAGGAATCAGTTCCCTTCACTAAGGAAGTATTCTTCAGAGCAGAAGTTCTTTTTTGGGGGGGGTGGGGTATTTTTGTGTGTGTCAGTTTAGTGTGAAAAAAATTGATTAATTCAGAATAATATGATACTGTGCCACTGTTTTCCATCTCGGCCCTTCCAGCTGTCCTGTTTCTGCATGAGACCAACTGAGGCAACAAACAGACGCAGTGTCTGATCTGTTACAGACTTTCTGATAATATTGACTCACTTTATTTAAAACAAAAACCTTTGCAGTGGGAGAGATGAAAACTCCAGGACGACAAACGTTAAACAAAGAGCTGCTGGAGGAAAGCAGTCAAATTTGATGTTGTTTCCAAAGTCTTGAAAAATATACGCCAAGGTCAAAACCCTGAACTTGTTAGGTGATTATGTCTCACATTCCTTTTTTTAGGGCTTTACAGCCACTCATCTTGCTTCTGACCTTGGTAATTTTTTATTTCGTCTTTTTGCAAATTGTTTGGAAGAAGGGACGGGCAGTTTGGGGGTGTGAGGAGGTGGGAACTGGGCGACGTACTCGCAAGTAGTGAAAGATTATTGGAGGTTAAGAGAGCAGATTTCTACCTTATGAACTTGGCAGTTCTCCTGCAGGTCTATGCTCTTGGTATTGATCTTGCTGTAAGATGAATAGTGATATGGATTTTTTTTAAAAAAATGTCTTATTTTGGGGCCTTTAAATGTGCCTGACATTCATGAGAACTTCGCTTAAGGGTTGGTATTAATCTAAGTGAATCAAGAGAATATATAACATTTTAATGTCTTCAATCTGCGTATCTTCTTTTCAGATTTGGTTATTATTGAAGAAAGCTTTTAAAACAGTTCTTTTAGTGCTTTGAACTTCTGAATTTACACGTGTATCTGCATTACAGTAACATACCAAAAATGGGAAGATACAGCTTAAACACATACAGAGTTACTGCCTAAAGCTGCAGTTCACAAATGTGTTAAACTTACAGTATTTTCTACATTTAGAAAAAAACTTCTACAGTTTTTTTACAAAGTCTGTACACAATTAGTTAAGGGATACAGACACTTCTCCCATTTTTTATTAATTTGCTCGTACTTGATTCAAATCATGCCTTCTGGCTAACCTTAGCATTGCCCTCTTCCAATTTGCATGAGTACATGTAAAGTTAAGATTGTAAGACCGAGAGATTAGAAAACCTCATTTCTTTATCAAAAGATCTAATACGCTCTAATATTTTTTACGTTGGCAATAGGTATCGTAATACCCAACTGCTTTTTGGCATGTGCAGCTATCCTTACGATGCTCCAGAGCTGCTAAAAACCCCGGGGGAGAGGTTGTAGGAAAAAAAAAATGATCAAGCTACGTACGGAAAAATGGATTTCGGGGCGGGTGATGTATGTCCTGCTGCGCTCCTCGATTGAATTAGCTCCTGTAAAACGCCTGTTTGTGAGGATGAAGAATCAAGAGTTCAGGCTGCTGTCTCGGTGCTGTGCTTTTAGCACGTTAAGTGAACTTTTTAAGTGAACTGAAGCGCTGGGGTTTGGGGTTTGGTTTTGGGTTGGTTGTTTTT
>VZSZ01004933.1:94086-141403 GCA_013398815.1 Ibidorhyncha struthersii
TTTGGGGAGGGGGGGGGGGCCCGCACCGCGGCGGGAAGTTGTCCTGAAGGCGGGGGGGGGGAAATGACATGAAAGGCCGAGGGACAGGAGGCTTTAGGTTAGAAGGCAGCAGCGCTTTCCCCTGAAGAACAGCGCCTTTTCGGTAAGAGGTGTCCGCTGGCGCTGCCTTGGCCAGGGCGCTGGGAGCGGTGCTGGCCCGGTCGGGGCTAACGGGGGGCGAGGAGAAGCTGTCGGAGCCCGCGGAGCCCCCGCCAGCGCCCGCTGCCCGCACCCACCGTCCCTGGGCTCGTCTCACAGCTGGGAGCCGCTCGTTTCAATATTCACCTATTCCCCCCCCTCCCTTTTTTTTTCTTTTCGGAAATAGTAGCTTTCCGAAATGAGTAAAATCGTTCAGAAAGACGCTAGCTAAAAGTCACAAATGAGCCATTTGATGTATCCGTGAATTGAACCAAATGCTTTTAAAATTAGGCTTTGAAACTCGCAAGTTCAGCCCCGTTTTTCTCATTCATTAAGGTTAGTTAGAGACTACTCTCTCCTGAATTAAGAAGTGAGATGAAGTATGGCTCGGAGCAGTCAAGAACTGACTAGTTATTTCCTGGTTTGATTTCTGCTATATGTCCCCTCTATAGGATCAGTATCTCTCAGCATTGTTGTCAAGTTCTCAACTTTGCTGTTCTTCAAATGCAGACGTAACCTCTTTTTCATTTATAGTATATAATGAAAGGCGAGGTAAACATTCCCTTCCCATAGAAAATAACCCCTACTTTCACCAAGTCTGGTTTATGATGATCCTTAAATTTCATGCAGTACAGATATTGCTAGTCAGCTCAGAATGAAATTACTCTTACGCACAATGAAATTACTCTTATGCACATCCAAACAAATATAATTGAATACCAGTTACTGCAACTGGTCTTGCTCATTTGCATTTGTGAGTGAAAGTATATATGCTCAAGTACGTGGTTATCTTTTCCTAACTTTATTTTAGCTGAATCTTATCCCTGCTTGTTATCTGTTGTCTTAGAACCTGTAATACTGTTTTGCGAGAGGCCCCCTATAGTCAGTCTCTTCATTTTGCTATATTTTTTTTAACGTTCATTTTCCATTGTGCATGTTTGCTTCCTTTAAAAAGTCACCAGGGAAACAATGGATAGGTGAGGGAAATGTAGTTTGCTAGCATTTGAAGTTCCTGAACAGGTGAAAGTGCATAGTGTACTAGAGTCCTTCCCTAAAAAAAAAAAAAAAAAAGTATATGTAGCCTATAAAGGAGCTTTCTAATGCAGCCTATGCGTTTATACAAATGGGAAATCACTGTAGTTTTTCACCTTTGTACTTCTAAGTCTGCCACTGTCTTTCTCTGCCAGAACTTCATCTTCTGGAAGCCACCAGTGATGCCTGGTCTATGTATTTTTACTTCTACTTAATTGTAAAACAGACTCTGAATTTCTTGATCTGAAACATCTGGTTTTGTTTTGCGAACAGGGCACAAGTAGTCAGGTTTATTTAGAAATGTAGTGTGTGTAATGACTGATGTTAAAAAGAGCTAGCAATTTTACTTTTTTTTTTAGTCTTGAATGTTTTTCCAGACATCAAGGATTTATTCTTTTATCTCCAAAGGGAGCCTCTGCAAATGACCTTACATATTTTTAAGCAGGAAAAAAAATACGGAGAACAGCTTAGGGATTTAATATAGAACTGGCAGCAAGTTGTTGGTTACTTCTGTCAAATAACTCTTGAATAAAGAAAATAGTTACCAGTGTTACTGAGGAACTAACTGTGAAATATTAAATGAAATTTCGGGTTTACTGGTATTGCTTTAATAACTTGAAAATAACTTTACATGTCCAGGTTTTTTTGGGAGACTTCTAACAACCTGTTTGTTTGGAAGGTACTTGTATTTACGTTGTCTACATGTGGGTCAGGTCACTCTTGTACTACCTGATACGCTTTTTGCAAATTTGGAGGCATGTGTGTATGACAGCATTTCAGACTGAAGTTTAAAAGGCTCTGTATAGAAAATTCTACTTTTCTTACTTTCAAGTTCAAGATCAAACTAGTGGTGTGATTTTTTTTTTTTTTTTAATTTTTTTAAAATTTGCTTGTTACTAGAAGAAAATTGTTAGGTTTGGTGTAGTCCTGTGCGGTTACTAGCGAGACTCTTCTGAAGTTTTTCAGTATTGACCTGTGATTTTGATTTGAGAAGCACGTGGTTGTTTTAATTGGGTGGGTTTATCTGTTCAAAGGGAGGAAACAGGCTTCAAAAATCCAGAGACTAGGTATCTACATAGATTTTATTTTTTTTTTTATTTATTTTAGTAGCCTATGGTTTAAATGTTGCCTGCATGACTCCATGAGGATGTGGGAATTTGTGTACTTTCATTTTCTTCTTGTCTCTAGTAATTTTCCCATGTTTTTTCATGGCCCTCTAGCACAAGTACGGAGTGGAAGCAGGGGGGCATGGGCACTTCACTGCCTGCCTCAGTTTCCCAGAAAGCAAGTCTAATACTTCTGACCCAGTATCCTTGTGGTCTGCACAAACTGGCGTGGTCCAGAGGGCTGCGTCTGTCAGCTGGGTTACATTCAAAGATTTCACTCCTTGGCATTTTGGTTAAAGTGTATAAATTCTGGAGCATAAACCACGTATCTGCTAAAGATGCTCAGAGCAGGGAAGGCAGTTCTTGAATGGACTAAGTGGTGATGATTTACGAGTCAAAAAAACCTTGGAGATAGGTATATTTTTTTTGTTGGTATGTAAGTAGAATCACTTAGAAAAGCAAAGGGATCATACAAGCTAGTCAGTCTGGTACTGATGGTCTGCAGCCCTCGCAGTTTTGATGCTTCCTATTTGTGCAAGTGTATCCTTGATGAAGCTTCTATTACATAGATTGAATTGTTTGTCTTTGCATATTGTAGGGAAAACAAATATTAATGTACCAATACAGTATCCCCCCCCCGTATTGGTGGGACCGATTTGTCAATTTTAGTGACATTGAGAATGTGTTTAACAGGAGATTAAAAAAAATATATATATAAAAGTCTGCTTTTAAGGCTAGTCTGGAATGGAACCTGATTGCAAAGTATTAGTCTCCCTTGGCAGAGGGGAAAAAGTCAAGACAAAGCACTTCTACTTTCAAAATGGGAGGTATTAATCCTGTGACAGACAGTGTTGCAATACATGGCTGGAACTATCTTAAATAACATGTAGAGCTATTGTGTTGTTGGTAGCAGTACAGTTATACCATAAAGTTGCTGAATCGTGTTGGTTTAAAGAAATCTGCTTCTCGGGAAATTTGAACTGTTAGAGTAATATTTGTGTAGCTTTTAAGAAAAACTATTCTGGATTAATTACCATTTAAATCTAAGTGATCACAGTAGTCAATACAGTTAGTTAATTGCAACAAATTACATTTAACCCTGGGATTTTGAGCAGAGAGATATTCTGGGAGCATGTTCAAGTATTCGCATGCTTACACTGGCATGTACCAGAGGAGGGTATAAATACTGTGAATCCAACTTCTACTTGCAAAAAATCATTTTTTATTTCATGTCTAGAAATTGACATGCTCTTAATGGCTTGGAGTTGATAAGATATACAAATAAACACAGAGTTTATAAAGAAAACTGTATCTTATTTTCATTTGAAACCCTAGAAAATTATTTACTTGAAAGCAATGTGAGCTTTTTCTAATATGGTTAAGTCAGTCCCCTTAATGATTTTACAAAGGGCTGCAGCTGAGTAAAATTCCTATGGTTGCCTATTCTCACCGATGCAGTATTTGCTGATTTGGATTTCACTGGTGTCTTAATGTGGCAAGAGGACTTTGTCCTGTGAAGTTTAATTTAGCTGTATATTGATGCTGCTTGCCTGTAGACAATAAAATAGGAATATTTACATTTCAGTTCAGTTAAGTGTTTATTTAGGTACAAGTAGATTGTGAAAGGAAATGAGTCCTTTTCTTTCAAAAAAAGTTGTCCCTAGTAACAGGTCTCGGGAGTTCATTTTCCTTCAGACATACTTCTTTTAGAGATATGCAAGCTCTGTAAAAAGCATGGGCGATTTTTATGTTGCAGGTACTGAGTTGGTGCAGGGTATCCAGGCAGAACTGAAAGGACAGATTCTAATGTCAGCAAAACTGATTTGAAAGAAGTATTGATTCCATGTTGTATTTTATATCTGAAGCAGCCAATGGCAAATGTTGTCAAAATGGAATCAGATGTTTGTAACTTAATACTTAAGAAAAATGATGAGTGCATGTTTTTGACTTTAAGTATTCTCTATGCTGCCTGGCTTAAGACATAAACTGATGTAAAAATAAATGACTGCCTGCATAATTTATGTAATGTCTTGCTCCCTGATCCTGTTTGTATTGATTTTTCTAAAAGGCTTTTGTGGCCACAGGAACCAATCTGTCTCTCCAGTTTTTTCCGGCCAGCTGGCAGGGGGAGCAGCGACAGACACCAACCCGGGAATATGTCGACTTCGAAAGAGAAGGAGGCAAGGTAAGAAGGAAATTGTTGCCACTGAAATAAATTTTTATGTTGTGCTTATGATCTTATATGAGTATGGACCACGTGTGTAATGCGAAATTACTAATATTTCACACCTTGGTGTGTGTAGGTAGTTGCCTGGGTACAGCTGAAAGCTGGCAGGATGAAATCTGGTATTGCCTTCTTTTAAAGAGTGTTGATATTTCTGGAGGGAAACACGTGGGCAGTACTGGTGACTTTTTATTAACTTGAAGAACATAACTTTATTTCTCCTGTCATGCTCTGACGATATTTTGGGGAACAATTTAAGTTTGGTTTTGAGTAGGTGCTTCTAAAATTGGTTCAGAAATTAGACTTTGGCTGACGAATTGTGGCAGACTAAAGAAAATTTGCCCTTTGAACAGGTTACTTCGTGGGGTCTTAGGTTGCTAGTTGGTACAGCAGGCATTGTGTGCTGCTTAGTGGAACGAAGCTTTTTTTTCTCAGTTTTACCATGCGCTATAATACAGAAGAAGCATCGCTTTCAGAATTGATTTCTGAATACTTTTTTTTTTTTTTCTGAGGACGTTGTCCCGTAGGCTGATATCGAAAGCTAGAAGTCCCTAATGACAGTGATGGTTGCTGTGAAACTGTGTTAGATTTAAAGTCAGAAACCTTGCTTAGTCTCGTCAGAATAAAGTTACTGAAATAATTTATAGCTGGTTTTGTTTTACAGGAGAAACATACCTTTAAAATGTAGATGCTGTCTCTTATCTATAGGTGCTTTGGGACTGATCTAAAAATAACTGAATTCAGTAGGAGACTTTTCTGCGGACCTCAGTAGGTTTGGACCACCACTTAAGCTCTCATAACCTTCTATTTCAGGCTAATTTCTGTATAACTTTAAAGTAAAAAAGTTTGGGTTTTTTTAATAGGCAAAAGCAAGAATTTTGTAGTCCAAACTTTTTTACCCACTCTTGTAACAAGTAACAGCTAATGCTATGAAACCTACCAGGCTGGAGGAAATATTTGAAGCATATTCGAGTTTAAAGGGATATTGGGTCTTTTAAACGGTGCTAGGTGGAAGATAAATATTTCCTATAGTGGCAAAAGTTGATGGGAAGAAAAAAAAATTCCTGAGGGTAGATATGGTATTTGGGATTCAAGTTAATGAGTTGGGTTTTTTTTTTAAAAAAAAAAAAAATTGTTTTCCATTTAGTCCTGTGAGGCTTGCAGAGGTTTGACAAATTGGGGGAGGAGGAGTGAAGTTGGCTGTGCTGGGTACTGACTGCTTTGCTAAGGAAACTGAATTGAATCTGGCTCTTATTGAAAAATATTGATTCTGGCTCACAATTGAATGAGGAATTTTTCTTGTAATGTGTAAGAAGACTGAAGTCTCTCTTCTTGCCAGTTCAAAACTAATTTTATTTACTCCTATGATTTTTTTTTAACTTTATTTTCTCTGAATGAATTCTTAAAGTACTGAACTACTTCATCCATTTTCTTGTGTTGCCTTAATCACGTAAGAGCGTGGTGGATGTGCTGTGTATTAAAATAGAACATGAGCCACATTAGTGAATGCCACTCCCTGTTTTATGTGTGTTTACAGTAAATTCTAGAGTGCTTCACTAAAATGATTAGAAGAATTCATCTGAATGAGGCTAGGGGTGGACAAACGAATAAACGGGAATAGTGTTATGCTCTAGTATGAACAAATCACAAATCCACCGTTGCAATCAAGCTTTACTAGTGTAAATCACATGCGAATGCACGGTTGCTCTGCACAGAATTAAACTTGTCTGAAAATAAGCCGCTCCCATAACTTCAAAAGAGGAATAAGCAGAATGGGAGAGTGTTTCCTACGTTATCAACAGAAACACTTAAGTGTTTCATAGGAATTGTCTGAGATTTTGTCCTGTGTAGATTTTTGTCATTTGGTTTTATTAAGAATTTCTTTCATAGGCTTCAGCAGTATCTTAACACCATGTGATTTTTGTAGCTCTGTGCAACATTGTTTTATAAGCTTTGATTCTTGAGGCGGTGCATAATGTGTGTTTGTTCATCACTGGATTTAAGCCAGCAAGGCATGTTTTTAATTATATGAATAAAAAAAGCTATCGGGGGAGCTGACAGTTAATTATTATTTTAGGCATTAGTTTGAGATCTAGAATGTAGATAAACTTACCAACACTAGAATATTTTTATTCTGGAATTCTGCTTCGGTGTTTGGCGAAGCAAATGATGGCCCAAAATAGTTTATCCAGAGTTGAAGTATGTCACTGTTGTGCCTAAGCAGTTTTGTACACAGATTGACAAAGCATCTGCTAGAATTGCTTCTTAAATGATTGAATTTTAGAAAGAGCAAAGCCCTTGTGAATCCTTGTGAAAGTTGTGATTCTGTGAATATCTGCTTCATAGGCTTGAAGTTTTTCATTCTGGTATTTCTTACCTGAGGGGTTTTTTTGTACACTTAATTTGCCTTCTAATTTGATGTGTCTGATGCTCACAATGGGTGGGTAGGCCTCTGGTGGATACACTGTCTTCATTAATTCAAGAATCAGGTAGCTAAGTGTT
Source organism: Ibidorhyncha struthersii (assembly GCA_013398815.1). Taxonomy (NCBI): domain Eukaryota; kingdom Metazoa; phylum Chordata; class Aves; order Charadriiformes; family Charadriidae; genus Ibidorhyncha; species Ibidorhyncha struthersii. The sequence continues at coordinate 101,128 of VZSZ01004933.1, forward strand.
CACTTAATGTTTCTACTCATTTTAAACTCAAGCTTAACATTTTTTTTTGAGATGGTTTTAACATTCTGTGCTGTCTTTGACCTGTAGCAAATTTAATTGTGTGTTTGAGCAATTTTTCAGGTTTGTCATAGCAAAAGAAAAAGTAACACTAAAAATAGGTCCCTAGACTGTAAAAATCATCGAACATTGTATTTCACTGTGATTGGGGCAGGGGGGATGTGGTGCATCGAATTCACTGTTCTGTTTCTGGATATCTGAACCATACCAAGGCTTCCTGATCCTTGGTGTTGCCAGCTAATCTCTGGTTCTTTTTTCTTTTTTTTTCCTTTTTAAAGAATAATTAATAGATATTGTTAAGAAATTCAGAGGCAGACAGTGTAGTAGTGGAATGTATTGCCTGAAATCTCACATAACTGGACCCTGGAATGAAATGGAGAGCTTTATTTTCACCTTGGTTCTCTGGTCTCATTAATTACTTAGGCTGGTTTTATTGTGCTTAATGAAGTTCTTTAATTTTTACTTCAGTTCTATACCATATGAACTTCAGGCTGAATGTGTGTGTGGACTTCAGTGCTTCTTAAAATCTAATTTTATTGAAACTCCCATTGTTTTGTTAAGAGCTGTGTGATCAACTTTCTTTGCATGATTTATTTTATGTACTTCTTAAGGTAACATGAAATTTCCCTGGTTTTCCTTTGTTATTTGAGAAGTTTATGTAGCTCTGGTCTTTCTTACCTAAAAGAACATTAGTTCTCAGATTTTCTTTTTTATTGTTTCAATACCAGTCAGTACACTGATGAAGTGTGTGAAGTTGTTTTACTTCCCCTCCCCTCTATAATGCTATTCTCCGTCTCGCTTCTAATGCAGCTTAACTTCCTGTCGGCTGTTTGGCGGCAGCTGCTCATCAACCAGCGCAAGCTTATTTCAGTATGATACGCTGTGAACTCCACAGCTCTGAAGGAAAGCACATCAGACATGGTCTAAATTGATTCAGAGTGCCTGGTATGCCACATGTGCGTTGTAGCTGGGATTTCTACTCATCACACCATTAACTTTTGTTCTAGCCATAACTAAAGTTTACTGGACTTCAGTGTTAATCCTGAAGATGCTGAGTTGCTACTCATGAATTTTTTTGTCCTAACTAGGAAATTCTGCTTGGCTATAAGTTGATACTGAGTGCTTGGATGAATCTAAAAAACTTTAAAATCTCTTGTGCTATGGACATTCCAGCAGTTACAGAACTGTAATGAGAAAGAAAGGTGCTGTATTTGAATAAAAACTATATTTAAATTGCACCCAACAGCACCAGTTTTCCAGTTGTGTCCTCTCTTCTCACTCGAGATTTGATAGATAAGACTTGTCCCCAAATCAACTTTTTCTTTTCCTTCTTTAGCATTAAAATTTCATAGATTATTGGGATGGTGTATTGGCTGCTCTGTTTTCTGAGCAAATGCAATTTCCAGTCAAATGGATCACAGTGTACCCAGTGGAATTTGCTTGGAAAGTGAAGGCTTAGCTTATGAGAAATACCTGAATATCAGTGCTAACCTGAATTGAATCAGAAGTTTTACTTTCTTTGGTCCCCACCACTTTCTGAGGAATTAAGATGAAACATTAAGTCATTCAAACAAAGTTGGAGTAGCAGCTTTCTTTAGGTATGCTTACTTTTAAAAAATTGGTAAGGGTGTCTGGGAGACTGATTTACAGTTTCAGCTCTCATTTTACCCTCACTGTAGTGCTAAAGAGCCATGTTCCTATATTTCCAGTCCAGCAGTATTTGGGGTTTTTGCATTGTCACCATGGAAAATGTTCTCACAGTTAGCAGTTATTTTTATGTGTTCCTTGCAATCTGCTGAGTCTCTGGACAAAAAGGGTTTGAGTTTGTTTTCTCCAGATCAGTGGGAAAGGATGTCTGGTGTTAGGGATTTAGGGGGGAAAAAAAAAGTAGTATGCTAGGGCCATAATATTAATTAAAGATCATACTGTGGCATACCACCACATAGGGCAAACTATCTCAGCCATGACATGCATGTGGTCTTAGCAGTTACCAAGACTTCATCCTTTTATTTGTCTGCGGTAATTTAACGGTCCTTTGAATTATTGTGAAGGTCTCTGTTTAAAGCACTTCAGGAGACAGTGCTACAAGCCTGAAGAGTTGGGCATCACCTAACAAAAGTTCACAGAGTTGTTTGGTGGTGATGGAGACATATGGGTATGTAAGGTGTAACTTGGTTAAACTAGCAAATGTCAAGTTTTAAGGGATATCTTGGAATTCTTTGTGGATATCTCTTAATATGTGAGGGCATTTTGTTTCCCAGGAGGTGTCCTGCTCATAAACGCTTTCTTATGCAGAACAGTCTTGTTGATTCGAGGTCTGAAGTCAAGCTGAGGTTTGTTTTGTAGCTCTGTATGGTCCTTGGTGGATTTTTTTTTTTTTTAGCTAGTCCCTTAATGCACTGGTGAGTTAGGATAACGATATTCTGGAGTCAGATCTTTATTGTGTTCATCTGCTGTTCTCTCCCTTTGTGCTAGCAGAATCATACAGAGGAGGCCACGGAGATGCCCCGAGGGCTGGAGCCCCTCTGCGGTGAGGACAGGCTGGGAGAGTTGGGGGTGTTCAGCCTGGAGAAGAGAAGGCTCCAGGGAGACCTCAGAGCCCCTTCCAGTGCCTAAAGGGGCTACAGAAAAGCTGGGGAGGGACTCGGGATCAGGGAGGGGGGCCATAGGATGAGGGGGAACGGTTTTAAACTGAAAGAGGGGAGATTTAGATGAGATATGAGGACGAAATTCTTGACTGTGCGGGTGGTGGTGAGCCCCTGGCGCAGGTTGCCCCGAGCGGCTGTGGCTGCCCCATCCCTGGAGGTGTCCAAGGCCAGGTTGGACGGGGCTTGGAGCAACCTGGGCTGGGGGGAGGTGTCCCTGCCAAGGGCAGGGGATCTTGGAATTAGTTGGTCTTTAAGGTCCTTCCAACTTGAACTATTCTATGATTCTAATTCCTCTTCTGGCTTAGTTTCAGCTTACTTAAGCAATGTGGAGCAGGGAAAGTCTGACTGGTGCCTGTCCTCAGAGCCAGTGCTTTTTGTGAGTGCCCTTAAATGACCATTCATCCTCCTACTCGGGTCTACCTGATGACCCCAAAACCTGGTAGGAAGTGGGAGAGATTCTTGTGTGAAGAGCAGCTGGTGGTCGGTCAGTGAAGGCCCATTAGGTGCTGAAGTGTGTGCTTGTGCCCTTTGAGGTGCTTTTGCCTGCTTCAGCCAGGGGAAGTGGTGTTACCCTGATGAAGCCCCTATCACTGTCATTCCTTTTTACCTTTCTCAGGCTTTTTCTGTAGGTTTTAAACAAGAAAGTCAGCATGTGGTTATTTTCACTGCAGATAAATGAGGTTTGGTGGTGTATCCAGTTTGTAAACAGCTTAATTTTTTTCTTGGAGTTGTGTGGTGGGAGTCCTGCAAAGGCTTGGTCAATGAGAAGAATCCACTTTCCTGGATGGTCCCCGTGATCAGTTTTCATCCAGGATCATCCATACGGTTTGAGTAAAATAATAGTTTTCTATAGATGCTTGTAATTTTACATTTTATTATTGTGTTTGTGCTTAAGAGTCTTTTATTTAGCAGAGACTGCTCAGTTTCTTTTTTTTTTTTTTTCCAGGTCCATCATTTTTTTGTTTATGCTGCTATACCATTTTTGCTGTAGAGGATAGTGAAACTTTTGCTTGTTTTGCCTAGATACTTTGAGGTATTACTCATTATGACCTCCTGTTGCATAGAGGAGAGCTATTTAATTAAAACTCCCATTTGAAGCCAAGGTAGTCATAGTGTATCTTTGCTTATTCACTTTTCCTCAGAATTGGGAGATGCCTCTATCTGCATCCAGTTTATACACCATTAACAGGAACTTGGATTTTTGGGAAGAGGAACCTCTAGAGCCCATAGCTTGTTAGGTACATGATGCCCTGCGAGATTTGGACAGTTGTTCTGAAGAGTGATTTATTGTAGGGTGCCCTCCGCCACTCGAGCATGAGTCACAGGAGGCATCTCTCATGTGACAAGTATCCACAGCCTTTTCCCCATAATCCTTTCACTCCTCCCATCCTCCAAATACTTCCGTTACTGCATGCAGCCCTGTTCATACATTACGGTGTGTGCAGTGATGATGCCATCTTGAAACGAGGCTTATGACTGGTACTAGCAGCATGGCTGTGTGGTTTGTGGTGCCTACCTAGCAACCCTCTCTGTAGGTCCTAAGTACTTAGGATCTGCCATCAGTAAACCTGCTTCTGATTAGCTTTTATTGCATGTTGTAGAAGCAGTTATTCAGTCATATTTTATATATTACCTTGAATTTTTTCCAGTGGTCTAAGTGCACCCATTAGGATTGTATAGACAAGACTTCAAATTTACTCATACCGTCATCATAAAGTTTCCCAGAAGAGTAACAAAACCAGAGTTAGTGAGCTAAATTTTGCATTTGGAAACCAGCTATGTGTAAGGACAGATGAGTGCTGTGTGGATAAAAGCAGTACTTGAGATCTGTGCAGCATAGATACTGGAAGAAATCCAGACATTTGGATTGTTAGATCCCCTTGTTTGCATATCAGTCTCCACTTACTAAGCAAAGTTGTTAAAATTATGCTTCTCGGCTCTTATTATAAATAAATGAGACAAGTAAGAGCATCACTGGTGAGGATGTCTGTTTCTTTGTGAAAATCAATACTTCATATTAAAAAAAAAAAAAGAAAAATTCAATAAGATGATGAAACATTTGCTACAAGAAACTGCCATTTTTCTGAAAGTCACTGAAATGTTTCTTCAAGCTTTATTGTCCGAAGCACAAGTAACAAAATGAGCTAATTAGCTTGCAAAATTGCATATTTCTTGTTGAACAAGTTGGCCTGGTGAAGTGTGTACTGTGACAGTAATATGGGAGGGGGGGAAGGACTCTTGCAGAAGACTGCTATTCCAAAATCAGTGCTAGTGTAAGGATCGTTTTGGGGGGAATAGCTGGTGCTGCAGATGTTTTGTCTAAGCAGAAAGTCAATATATTTTCTGTTAGAGTAATATCTAGACTTGTATATGAGATCCAAATTGTAGCCACTTGAGGTGTCTGTGCAGAACTTCTGCCTTCTTTCTGTATGTAAATACTTTGCTTAGACAGTTGCAGGCAGCAGCTCTGTGTTGTGGGATGTCGGGTTATGCAACTTGTTTTATCTGTTCATCTCTGTATAAATATAGAACCTGTGGAAGTGACAGAAGGAGTTCTTAAACCTGACATAATTTTTACAGTGAGGGTCGTGAAACTTTTAATTTTCTATTGAAATACAGTGACTGAGGACAAAGCGTTTGTCACGTGTTTCAAATACTTCTAGGTCTGAAATCTAGGGAAGAAAGCAGCTCTGGAACACTTGGTGGGGACTTTTATGTCCTGATGAAATATCTCTTGACGGCAGTTGAGGAGTAGCTGGCATTGTTTGACAAAACAGGTCAGAGGTGACAAGAAGAAATTTTTAGCTTCTTTGCAGCCAGTGTATTCCTTTAAAAAAATAACACAGAGTTTTTAAAAAAAAAAAAAGAGAAAAGCTTATGTTCTTCAGTGGAGACAATATTGGACTCTTTTCTTTTTGGAAGACTAATACAAGCCTAAAGAATGCTTAAGAATAGGAAAGCTAAGGCAGGAAGGCATCTAGACAAAATAAAACAACTATAGTAATGTATTTTTCTCATGCTACTGAAGAGTGTTTGGGGATTTCTTTATAAAGCTTGTATGCTTCTCTAATTTTTACTTTTTTTTTTTAATTTTTTTTTCTTTAATATTTTGTGGGCAAGCATTTTCACTTAGGTAGAGGGGCAGTGGGTAATCATCTCATGTCCAGACGCCTCCGACTAGGGGAATTGGAGTGCAGGACCCTGCAGTGTGATTACACAACCTGGTGGCCTGCTGGGTTTCTATTGCAGAAAGCTACCAGGATTTCAGTTGTAGCAAACCAGAAAGCTGATGTTTCTGATCACTTCAAAAAGGTCTTACAGCAGACTGTTCATGAAACACACAGGGTGGTACTTTCTTGACAAAGCATTCAGAGAAGCGGTATGAAATCTTTTCAAGCTCTATTCTGATACCTAGAACTTGAGAATCAGACTTCTGAGGAAGTATAGCTCGTGTCAGCTATAAATTTTTTGAACTTCAAGAAAATGAATCACTAGCTGGTTTATAGGGAATGAAAACAAATAGTGCATAAGAACTTAAACTCGTTCTCCTCTCCAGTGGATCACAGTGTTGGTTCTGTCCTTCCCTGGTCTTGTGCTGGGAAAATTCTTGCTGCAATTTGGCTAACCAAAGCTGTATTTATATTATTCACTCTTTTTATAAGTGTTGATTATTTTTTTTTCAGGATTTTGCTGTTTGGAGAACTTGTATTAAACGTGTATCTGAAAGTGCAAATTAGTCTTGTTAAAGAAAATGACCAGCCATTGCTAATGATGTTTCTTTGCAGAAGCTGATAGTTTTCTACAGAATAATTATGAAATTTTATTGGATGATGAAAGCTACGTAGTTGTTATGGTATACAAAAGACAAAAAATTACTCGCATTATTTCAAGGCTTGATGCAGCACTGCTTGTTGAATAAATGTTCGTGCAGTTTTTCCAGACTCGAATCCTGCTTAAGGGGGAAGGGGGAGGCTGTCAAAGTGCTCAAGAACATAATGAAAGCCAAAGGGCAGAAGAGGCAACTTTTCTTGCCCCTCTCCTGCTCGGGTCAGTTCCTGGATGGTTTTTATTAGTTGCTTGCCTGTTTTGTCAAAATTGGGTATCCTCTAGTTGAGGATACTTGCATTACGTATTTGAAAATTTCAGCTAAAAAAATACAGGTTTAATAGACTATTTATTTGCACATAGGTAGTGATGTCAGTTGACAATGATGTGTCAATCATATGTTTTAGATAAACCTCTCTTTCTAACCTTCTATTGGAGTTTCTGGTTATAACTGCTCTTTGCGATGCTATTTTCTGAAAGCTTGAAAAAGAACTAATTTCCCAACCAATTTTGAAATTTCTGTCTGGAAAACATGTTCTGTCAACATGGCAGAAAGCAGTGTGTGTCCCTGTTAGTTAACTGCTTTTGTGAGCGTAAGCGTTTGTCAGTTACACGCATGCATACTTGCAGCAGCAGAACAGCAGCAGTCTCTTGACAATCTTTTGCTGCAAAAACATTTATTCTTTTTAAATGTTGCAAGAAAAATATGGTCTGTCTTAATGCATGCCATCTTGGGAGAATAGATTTAAAATCCAGCCATCTTTCTCATGTAGGTTCTAGTGGTAAAGATGTACTGATAAAAGACCCTGTAAAGTTTCACAGGGGAAAACCCCAGTGTGTATTTGCCTTTCAGATTATCCTTATATTCTTCTCGTTGCATTTTTGTTGATTCTCCGGCTATGTGGTTGGTTTAGTCTTTTTGAAGGCAAATGGAGTGAGTCTGAGCATGAGATGCTTTTTGTGTTCAGAGACCTTAGACCTTTTTGTAGTGACACTGCGAAAGCAAGAAGCCACCTACTTTTTGCTTTGTGTTGGGGGTTTTTCAGTGGTTTTGGTCAAGCATAGTGTATGTTTCCTGCTTGGTCCAGCAATTGCAGTATTTTGGAACAATGAACTGTGTCCGGAGGCTTATTTGTTATTAAATGATGAGTGTAATTTCTGTGCAGTAACATTTTAGTATTTTTCTCTGCTAACTTCTGAGCATGAGTACTGATCAGTGATCTTAATCCAGGAATAAAATGCTCTAGTCTCCGTAGATTTTAACCACGTTTGTTCTGACATCCTTAATGCTTCATATCTGTTCTTAGTTATAGATTTGGTTTTTAGTTAACTGAAATAGCAACCTGCATAATTTAATGAAACATTGATCTGTTTTCAAAAAGGAGTCATGATTACAGTTGAGCTAACTGCACAGAAAAAAAACTAACAAACAACCAAGAAACTGTAAAAATATCAGGTTTTCTAAAAGTGACTTGTAAATTCTGTCTCTCCAATAAAGTGAGGAAGATTCTTCTCCTATGCTTTCTTTGAAGTTCTAGAAACCAAAACAAAAACCATTGCTGTAGTATTTCAGTAACAGAATGCATGCTGAGACAGGTTTTGTCACAGCTGTGACACTACTTACAAAGACATTTTTAATGTTAGTCCATACATGGATATATTTACTACATAGAATTGTAAAAATGGATTGAGTTTCATCTGAGTCTTACCTAGATGGGCATTTTTCTAAAACTTAAGTGATATTTGTAATAAAAACAGGTGACTTACATAAGCATACTTAAAAATTGGCCCAAGTATATGATACCAGACCATCAGGTTTTGCTATAAAGTTGAAAACTGTAGCAAGTATTTTCTGAGATGGTTTTCTAGTTGTGAATGGGAGTGCATTCTTTACTTAGGGAGTACACCAAGGCAATGCTATCACTTGTTATCCAAACACCTTCTGCTACAATTAGCTAAAACGGATTTTTGTGTTGTTGGTGTTCTTGAATGGAGCTTACTGCACAAGGTATTTTGATTTTTTTTTTTTTCTTGGCTGTGAAATGCCTTAATCTAATGTTTCAAGCTGTATCTTGAATCACCTTTGACATTAGCATATATATATATATGCGTGTATAAATTTATAGGTTGGGGGGGGAGAATACATCTTAAAACTCAGATTTTTTTTTTTTTTTAAAAAATAGTATTCCTCAGACTCCTGCATCTGGCAGGTACAGCCAGATAAGGGTCAGACTAAACTAAAAATCTCTAAGTCATAATTGCGTCTTTATTTGTGGACTTTACGCAGAAGCAGAACAAGCCAGGGATATATTGCTCTAGAGGAGGAAAATGCAGGGGTTTAAAATCTTTAACAACAATTTTAACTGCTTATATACAACAAACCTCTGCAAATAATAGTTAAATTAGCCCTGTGCTCAGCTCTTTTTACTTGATGCTATTTAAATTCTAGTACAGGCTGTTAGCAGTTCATGGGATATTTTGTATTTCAGCAAATTCTTTTCTTCTAGATATTTTGTTCCTCACAGTTGGTGAATTTGTATTTCCACTGCTTTTTGTAATCTTAAAACATTGTGGAATGAAAGACTGCATTTAGAACTTTTTTCTTTTTTTTTTTCCTAAGCATAACAGTCTAGACTGAGACTCATAGCAAGCATACTGTTTTATTAATATTTCTGGTTTTGCTTGAGGAATCGACCTTTGTCATAGCTGAGGAAATAGAGTAACCCTATTTCATTTTGAATATTAAACTTTCTTTCCAGAAACTCCTCTTGTTCTATAAAAACTAATGCCTGGGTGGTTGTTTTTTGGTCTATTTGCGTTTGGTTTTTGGGTGGGCGTTATGGTATGTGTAGGTAACATAGAGGAAAGAAGAAAACTAAAACGCTGAAATGGGCTTTTCCCAAAGAATTTTTCATGTGCTACAACAGGCCTGGTCATTCCTGCTGTCATCAGCCTCTTTTCAAATTATTTCCATAGTCTAAATTGCAAGTGAAATGTCTCGGTGTGATGACAAAACAGAGGAGCTCCAGGAACAGGTCTCTGGCAGGGAAGTGGTGCTGCTGGGCACTGTGGGGTCTGCCGTGCCCAGCGTGGTGGCCCTGGGCAGCTCCCTGCTGGGGGTCCCGTGGCCGGCAAGGGGCTGCTGTTGGTGGTGTGGTACGGTTGTGACACTGGTGCCACCCGTGGGAAACTTCGAGCTGTGTTCATTTTGAAAGCCACAGCTGGGTCATCCATGTACAACTGTTCAGGAAAGACTCTTGTCAGGAAGTAGCACTTCCTTTGCATTTTTACAGAATAGTATAGGGTTTAAATTTTAAGAAAACCTCATTTTCATATAGTGGAAGCTGTTCCAAGATGTAGCTTTCAAAATAACTTAGAAAACGTTTTCTCTTTGTGTTTAAAGGAGGAAGAATAATAATGCTTTGAGGCATGAGACAGAAGGATTGATCTAAATTTGTTGGATTTTTGAGCTCTGATTTGCAGTGATGTGTCTATTGTTCAATTAAAAACACTAAAAAGTCTATTTCACTCACAGTGACTTTCTAAATGGGATTCTTTTCAACTGTTTGTATTTACTGTTTCATTCCCAGTTAAAACTATGTTGTAAGGGTTTTGTTTCAGAATTGAACTTACAAAGTCTGATAAATGCTGTAAACTGTGTCAATGACTTGGTTGTTTTTCATTAGTTTCTTTTAAAATATGAGTGATCAGTATCGAAAAGTGTAGTCTGAAGCCTTGTGTGGAGTTGTCAGCTTTTGCTGCAACTTCAGTTCTTAAACTAATGAAGGTACTACTCTGTTTTGTTCCCCAAATAATAGAGCATTTTAGTGTATAAGGTCTGTTGCAAAGTTTTAGAAAAGCTTTTTTTTTTTTTTTTTTTTTGGCATTTCATAGATTGCTTCCTCTCTCATGTTCTGCCCCTTTTTGACAGCCAGGCTAGCGACCCTTCTCTGATTATGATGTGAAAGTGAGTCTTGGTATTTGGGGAGGGGGGCACAGACTCAGCTTTACGTTTCAGAATAGTCATGCCAAATCTGGATGGCAGGACCACTGCATTTTAGTTATGAAAGTGTATATATACTCCTTTAAGATTTCTGTTAAAGGAAATGGATGAATACATACTTTTCCTATTTGAACATTTTGAATAGGTAGTTTCCTTTTACTCAGCGTTGTATACAGACGGTGTTAAGAGAAGCTGAAATGACAAGGTTAGTCTTAACCAGTTCAACATCTTTCTTCCTTGGAGTGAATGTTTACAGCTGTTTCGCTCTTAGTGCCTGGTGTTTCACATATTAAGTCACTGGGGAGACTGCTGTTTAAATATTTAAAAGTGGGGTGTGATTCAGGGGAAGGTGGGATCAAAGCTGGGATGAATGTATTTGGCTCAGCCAAGAGAGAGGCAGCTTGTGTGAGCAGCTATGAATGGGCAGATGTGTGTGTGATGAGGCAGATGGTGAGTCAGAACTCAGCCTCTTCTGAAGGAATGCGTTTTTGCCCAGCACGCTGGGAAAGTGAAAAGAGAAGGGAGGGGACTGCACCGCTTCACTGGGGACTGCTGTTTTGTTGGAGCAGGGGTGGGGGTGGTGAAGTTTGGCCCATCGGTGGCTGTGAGAGTGCCGATTCATGAGTCAGTGGGTGGTGAGAACTGTGTACCATCTCTGGAGAGGAAATGGCTTGGGTGCTTTAGGGAGAAGGAACGCTTTCTGTAACTGCAGGATGTGTGGATGGAGCATACAGATAGCGTATCTACAGCGCATCAGTTAAATACCCTGGTGTTGTGAGATAAGGATTTACTAGAGGACTAAAATAGGATGTGAAACTGAGGTTTTGCCTCTTGTGCTCAAGTAAAGTGGCTTTTTTTAAAGTCATTGAGAATTGTCCTCTGCCTGCTCCACTATATTCAAATCAAATTTGGCTTTTAAAATATGAACAAATGGTGTTACAGGAGCAAAGCCCTGCCTGTTTTTACCAACAAAGCTAACTCCGGGTTAGTTGGAGTTGGAGGAGAGGGTTGCTCATTTAAATGCAGATGAAAAGAAGTAACAGATTAGTTGAAAAAGGAAGGTGAGGTGCACTATGTATAGAAGGTGTGGCACAGAGGTCTTTGAGACCAAGCCAGCTGGTAGGCTGAGAGCACGAATGCAGCTCAGCAACTTGGAGGCTAACACGTTTGTGCAGCGCCTTCCCAAGTTTGTGTGTTTATGGTGCTGTTCATCCGCTGTCCAGATAATCAGCTCGGAGATAAGAGTGTTTGCTCTTGCTGGTGGTTCAGTCAGCAAGCAGAGTATTTGTTCTAACCCTAAAAGCCTGTTTCCAGTACAGAAGTAACATGTTTACTTTTCTTGTTTAAAAATTTGCCCGCTGTTGAACGAGACAGGTGCTGTGGTGACAGATGATGCAGAGAAGGCGGAGTTGCTAAATGCCTTCTTTGCTTCTGTCTTCACTGCTCGGGCCAGTCCTCGGGAAACCCAGACTTTGCAGGTAACAGAGAAAGTCTGGAGGAAGCAAGACTTTCCCTTGGTTGATGAGGAGCAAGTTAGAGACCAGTTAGACAAACTAGATATCCACAAATCCATGGGGCCTGATGGGATGCACCCTTGAGTGCTGAGGGAGCTGGGGGAAGTCATTGCTGGGCCGCTCTCCATCATCTTTGAAAGGTCCTGGAGGACAGGTGAGGTGCCTGAGGACTGGAGGATAGCCAATGTCACTCCAGTCTTCAAAAAGGGTAAGAAGGATGACCTGGGAAACTACAGGCCGGTCAGTCTCACCTCCATCCCTGGAAAGATGATGGAACAGCTTGTGCTGGGTATCATCTCAAAGCACCTGGATGAAAAGAAGGTTATCAGAAGTAGTCAACATGGATTCACTAAGGGGAAGTCGTGTCTGACTAATCTGATAGCATTCTATGATGAGGTCACTAGATGGGTGGATGAGGGGAGGGCAGTGGATGTTGTCTACCTTGACTTTGGCAAGGCTTTCGACACTGTCTCCCACATCATCCTCACTGGCAAGCTTAGGAAGTGTGGGATAGATGGATGGACAGTGGGGTGGATTGAGAACTGGCTAGCAGATAGAGCTCAGAGGGTTGTGGTTAGTGGTGCAGAGTCTAGTTGGAGGTCAGTAACAAGTGGTGTCCCTCAAGGGTCAGTACTGGGTCCAGTCCTGTTCAATATATTCATCGATGATCTGGACGAAGGGATAGAGTGTACCATCAGCAAGTTTGCTGATGACACTAAACTGGGAGGAGTGGCTGATACGCCAGAAGGCTGTGCTGCCTTACAGCGTGACCTGGATAGGCTGGAGAGTTGGGCAGAGAGGAACTTAATGAAATTCAACAAGGGTAAATGTAGGGTACTGCATCTGGGGAGGAATAACCCCATGCATCAGTACAGGTTGGGGGCCGACCTCCTGGAGAGCAGCTCTGTGGAAAGGGACCTGGGAGTCCTGGTGGACAACAGGATGACCATGAGCCAGCAATGTGCCCTGGCGGCCAAGAGGGCCAATGGCATCCTGGGGTGCATCAAAAGGAGTGTGGCCAGCAGGTCGAGGGAGGTCATCCTCCCCCTCTACTCTGCCCTGGTGAGGCCGCATCTGGAATACTGCGTCCAGTTCTGGGCTCCCCAGTTCAAGAAGGACAGGGATCTGCTGGAGAGGGTCCAGCAAAGGGCTACAAAGATGATTAGGGGATTGGAACATCTTTCATATGAGGAGAGGCTGAGGGATTTGGGTCTCTTTAGTCTGGAGAAAAGAAGATTGAGGGGGGATCTTGTTAATGCTTTCAAATACTTGAAGGGAGGATGCCAGGGGGATGGGAGCAGTCTTTTTACAGTGGTGCCCATTGATAGGACGAGGGGTAATGGGCACAAGCTTGAACATAGGAAGTTCCATCTTAACATGAGGAGGAACTTCTTTACTTTGAGGGTGGTGGAGCACTGGAACAGGCTGCCCAGAGAGGTTGTGGAGTCTCCCACTCTGGAGACGTTCAAAACCCACCTGGATGCTGTCCTGTGCAACCTGTTGTAGGTGACCCTGCTCTGGCGGGGGGGTTGGACTAGATGATCTCCAGAGGTCCCTTCCAACCCTGACGATTCTGTGTTTCTGTGATTTCTAATGCTACTTTGATTTGGAGTAGGAGTTTGAAGTGGAAGATGTAGTTTGAAATTAAATGGAACTTCTGCATAATAGCCACCTGAGCAAAAATTCAGCTGGCAGAAGCCAGTAAAAATGGCAGATTTCAGTATGTGACAGTTTGCCTGGGTCTCAAAATCTAACAAGCTAATTAGCTTTGGCCATGCCAGTGTGTGGAAAATGAGGGTGCAAAATGAGGGAGAGTTCCTCCTTCAATGTGTGTATAATAATGCTTAACTTAGTTACACAACCATCTACTGTCACTGTCAAAAAAGCCGTACCTCCGTACCTCAAGAGCAGTAATTCATTAATAATTCTGTTAAGTTCGGAAATTGAAAGGGAACCAGCATGGCTTTATCTGAAAAGAAGGAAATACGTGGTTAAACGGTTTTGGCTACGGTCTTGAGTGGTTTCCATCCTCCAGAAAGAGGAGAGAGGGGAAAAGGAGTCTAAATTCCTTTCTCTAAAATAAAGGAAAAAGCACCAGTATGCTTTATTGTGTGTCTTAATGAGAGAAAGGTTCCTGCATAAGCACATGTGGCTTCAATATGAATTATACTAAATTTGAATTACTGCATAGTAATTTCAAAATTCAAATATCTTGCGAAGGCATTCATCTTTTCAGAGGTGAAAAATGTTTATTATCTGAGTTTCAAAGACCTACTGAATGCAGTGGTGTAAGGCTTTAAGGGCTCTGATTCCGGAGCAGAGGCAGAGTACTTTATCAGGAAAGGTCAGGCTGCGTGCCAGTGGCTCACAAACTGCTTTGTCAGCAGCTCAGCTGTCGGTCAGTGTGCTTGGGGCAGATAGCGGGCATCAGTAATCACATTGGCTCTGTCAATTTGTTTCCCTTTTCCCCTTTGACTTCTGAAGACTTTTGCAGAATTTCCAGCACTGCTCAGGCTTCCAGGTGATGTGTAAGGCATTGCATTTGAAGTGCTGAACCCACTGTCTGCACTGGGCTGCAAAGTCTGCACATAATGCGCTTGCAGCTGCAATGACCAAGGCAATGGAGCAGCTGCTGAGACGAGGCAGTTAGCAGCAGCATCATATTCCTAGTCAAAGAAACAAAAAATACTCTCATTCTGGACAATATGAAAAGCTGGATTTTGTCATCTGTGGGAAGCCCTATATAACTTTTGATTTCCCAGGCTTTTGTTGTGGGCCAGAAGGATAGGGAAGGCTAGGTGAAAGGGAAACCCTAAATGAAGATCAGCAAAATGCTAGTTTGCTTCCGCAAAAAGTAACTGCCATTAGAGTACAGACTGTTTTGTCTTTACAGACCCATAGTTAGGTTATGCTACTTCCCCCCCCTTTTGAATTATTTGGCATTCTTGGAAGAGAATGACTTTTGATTCTAGTAGCCTCTTTAACTGTCTTTCACTTCTAAACTAATTAAACACTTCTGTTACATTGGTGGTGCGTCCTTCGTTTATTTCTTAAGAGATGAATGAGTGAAGACTGTGCTGAAAGGGAGTAATGTTGTATTTCGTATGTTTGAAATGATTAATCTTGAAATGAGGGCTGTGGGAGGTGGTTTCCTGGTAGTCCACATCTTACTCATGCTGGTTCTGACGCCTCTGCTCACAAAGGCTGTTGGCTGGTGGATCTGCACCCTGCGTGGTGTGCTGTCATCACGGAAGACATAGGTGTGAGCACTTGTACAGCTAGTCTGTGAATACAAGGACAGAAAACCCATCCGTGCTCTACTTAGTGGAGGCCCTGTGGTGGGAGAGCTGATACGAAGAAGGTGTGCTTGAACTGACCTTTATTTTTTTTGTTACTGAGCTACTGCATGTTGTACTAATTCTAGAGTATGTCACTTCATGCTGAAGTGTGTCAAGTTGTAAAAATCAAGCTCGGGAGATCAAATGTGTATTTTCTTTGGCAAATAATATAACATGATACCAGCTGACAAACAAGTAACTTGTTCCTTTTCTTCCCTCATGGGTTGCCTTTCTTGTTGTTCAGTGCTTAATTTTACCAGGACAGCCTTTGCATAAGGAAGGTTTACCTTCCTTTTGTACCTCCTGTAACTCTGCCTTTCCTTTTTCTGCCCGAGTGCCCTTAGCTGGTAAGTGGAACTGGGCAGGTAGGCACAGTCGGGGGTGCTTTCAAATGTGTTGTTGCGCTAAACATCAATTATACTTTGCTGATGAGGATGAGCCAGAGGATGAATTTAGAGCTACTAAAGGAGATGCTGTGTCAAAATCCACCTACTTAGCTGGACCACTCCTGAAGACCAGAAAGACTTGATGGGATTTTGAATGTCTAGGCAGCCTTTAAATCTGCAGTGGGCACAAGCATGTGTGCATGGTTTGCCTCTTTGGCAATTCAGCGTAGACAAACTTCTATTCCATGAGGGGTTTGACTTGCCAAGTAGGCTGAAATAACTACCGAAGGTTGATTTTTTTTTTTCTTTACAATTTAGGTAATTTTGATGTGGGTTTTTTTTAATAAGGCTGATGTCATTAAGTATAAGGTGTCAAACTCATTTAGTGTTGTATTTGCTTCTTTTTAAATTTCCTGTGTGGAGATTAATCTCTGGTCTTTAGAAGGGGAAATACTTCTGCTTTAAATCACTGTATCGTCTACGATTATCTAGATGTAGGGCCTTAAGCTCATGCATTATTCCTTGCTGCAGCTCAAGGCACTGTGTACGCTGATGCTGTAGATGGTTTTTTGATCATCTGATGTTGCTTCTTTTGAAAAGCCTTTCACAAATGCTAGAGTAGACACAGGAAGACTTTTTTTATTTTTAGCGTGGTGTATACACAGTGTATTTTACTAAACTTTCACAAGTTTGTAAATTTGAGGAGGACTGAAACTGGTGCTTGCTCTTTGTTGAGAGAGCTCACGTATTGGAGTAAAATACAGTGCTTCTTGGGGGAAAGAAAGCATGTGTTTGTTTAACCCTTTAAATGTGCTGTAAAGGCTCTTCCCTGTCTGGTGACATGTCACTTTCTTTGTGACACGAAGGTAAGCTGACAAGAAAAACAGTTACTTTAGCTGAAAGCAGTATGAGAATTCTGACCAAATCCTGGTGCGTACCAGTTTATAAAATGAGAACACAGCTTAAATTTATTCCATCCCGTACAGTAGGCAAAAGTTACAGCATTCGCTTGATTAAAATGAGTTCTTGGAAAGGAGGCAGGATAAGCTGTTAAGTGGAGTCTTATGTTACCAGCTGGTTTGGATATTCTGCTAAGAATACATATAGAAGCTTCCTGCATCAGTATTTTCATTGTGCAGGCATGTGTGTAAATGCTTTCAAATTCATAGCATGTGTTTTGCCTTTATTTCAGGTGTACTTGAAGGCACCTATGATTCTCAATGGTGTATGTGTAATCTGGAAAGGCTGGATAGATCTACAGAGACTGGATGGTATGGGTTGCCTGGAATTTGATGAAGAGAGAGCACAGGTAAGACAGTCTGCCAGCTGTGCCCTAGACATTTGTTTGTTCTTCTGGAAGGAAACACGCAGGCAGGTAGTGATCACACGTTCTAATTTACTTGTCTTCTGCCTTCACTTTGAGTACAAATTCCAAAGAAAACTTACAGCATAGAAGTTCAGAAATATGTGATTGTAGCTAAACTAGTGTTTTAATTAGTTCAAAATGCTAGGGTCAGAAGTCATCTGTAGTTTACAGCTTTGTGGGTGATTTAGCACTATTACTATGCTAAAGAGTAGTAAACCTTAAAGTATTTGAAAAGTTATGTCTGTAACTTGAAAAAATTTAACTGGCAAGTCTATATTCTAGCTGTTTACTTTAGGCTGATTTTTTTTTTTTTCAAGTAGCTTTTTGGTGTATTGCATATGTGGGGAGGATGAATAGGGTTTTTTCACTTGTTCTCTAACAGTAGTGGACACTCTGTTCTGTTAAGGTATGGCAGCTTTTGAGAACTTCCTTCCTATCTACCTACTTCCTACCACCAAAGTTGACTGTCTAGCAGCTGACTCTTTGGACAGGCACAAGAGCAGAGTAAACAGAGAGGAAATGACACTATAAATGCATATCACATACGTAAGTTTCACTTACACAGCTGTAGTGTTCCTTAATTTTGTCAGACTTGAGACAGACCTCCTTTGCTTTTGAGATGTAGCTTGGTAACAAAGCTACTTAACTGATACTAAAAGCTGCTGCACCAGCTTTGGGTAGGCTGGCACGCAGATCATCTACCTCCACGGCAGACACAAATTGGATGTAGTAACATGAGTTACCAGAGTTACAGCTTACGATCTATATTTTGTGGTGAGCTCGGCAGTTCATTTCTGTAGTCTGATGATTTAGAAATGTTAGAACTATACGAAGGAATGGTCCAAAGTGCTTCCGAATACAAAGGTTTGTTAAGTATGCAGAGAAAAGGAGGGTGAGCAATTTCCTGCAGCCTTTTTTTTAACTCCCCAAGTTCTGTATTGGTACTCCAGCAAATGATTCTTAATAACTTATTCTGTACCTGTATATAGCCATTTTCTCCTAACTTCTCTCTGAAGACTTCTTCTTTCACCCAAGACCATCATGACTTCCCCTAACTTTTCTGGAAACTTGAGTAATTAATTTTGAACCACTCTTCAATGTCTCCTAAATGGTAACTCTGTCTTTTCCAGCTTGGTAGCATAATAAAACTGGAGCTCTCTTTATCTCCTTCCTTTTGTTCCAGCTCACTCATGAATAATTGAACTGGTTTGTGTGGCACTGGTAGTTCCCTTTGTCTTTCTTTGTTACACCTCATCTATGCCATACATACGAGTGATTTTGCAAAAACCTAATATTCACACAAACAGTTTTTCCCAATTACCTTTACTTTCCCTTTGTGCCCTCTGGAGGGTTGCTTCTGCCAGTTGCGTCCTTCTTTAAACCAGCTCCAGTGCACGTTTTCTGTTTCCACTGTCTGCCTCTCGTTCTCAGCCCTCACTTCCTTGGGGTCTTCTACAGCCGCAGCTGGTCACTACCTGAGGAGTAGGAACCCTCTGATTCCACCTAAATACCAAGAGCTCTCCTCTAGTCCAGGCATGCAGAACTGGAGGGCATATTGATTCTTTTGTTTCTGTTCAAGTGCTGGAAGTATTCAAATCAAACTTTATACGGAAATATGTGTAGTTGCAAGCTTTGGGGTGCCTTGCCTCTCCCTAATTTAAGAAACCAAGTTGCACGTTAATGAGATCACCTTACTGTGACTGTGTTCTGGGTTAAATAGAAATACTTTGTGTCAAAACAGTGTCTTTGAAATAGTCCCAGCGCCTCATGCTTTCTTCAGGATAGCTAGAAAGAGAGGGTGTGCTATTCTGAGAATAGTCCTGCCACCTCTCGTTAATCCACGAGAAAAGCCACGGAACCAAGCTTTTACTTGAATGTGACTATTCGCTGTGACCTTCCCTCCTTCCAAAGCTGGGTGTCGGCACGTTGTGCTGGCCAAGTTCCTGTTGCAGCAGCGTGTTCCTTGGAAAGAGAGAGTAACTGCTGCAGACTCCATTGATTAGAAAGCCTTCAGACAATAATGGCTTACGCAGCAAGGTCAACTGTAGACCCCTGACGACTGTGCAAGATAAATTCCAGGGGTTTTGATCTATAAGTTTGATACGTAACACTAAGTCACGTGACTTCTGAACTGAATCAGGAGACAGATTGGGACATGCATTCAGAAGGAGATAGGGTCACTCTCTTCCAAAATGGGATAGTCCCTGAAAAAAATTGGCACTTTTCCAGAAAGGAGGGTGGTAAGATGACCGGTGGGTTCAATTTTTCTCTTTAATTTCCTGATAAATATTTTTGCATGCTCTTGGATTATTTTAGTTTCCTGATGCTGTCTTAACTACACATAAATTCCTTTTTGTTGCCTTCAGAAAGTATTTGTGCACTGAACATGTGATTTATTCTTTTTTTTTTTTTGTGAGGGGTGTCAGTGCTTTCTTGAGTTTTGAGCACAGTGAGCTGGAGGTATTACACAGTGTGGATCTACAGAGATATGTTTGCACTGAATTACAGGTGTGTAATTGTTTTCAGTTTGTGCTACTTGGCGATTATGAGGAGGTCATTGATCATCTTATTTGCTACAGTAGTATTACCTAGGAGTTCCCAGCATCGTAAGGCACTATGGAGACACAGAGAAGTTCTGCACCCTTGTATTTGTTAGTATTGTAAACACTTGGGCAATCTTTTACGTTCTTCAGTTTCCTTTTTCCTGTATCTGTCACTTTGCTTCCTTTTTAAAACTGTTTTAACATTGCTAGTGGCAGTTGACCTAACTGCTGACTTTGATCCGAAAATAACACTGATGTCAGAATGGGTTTAAGTGCCTCATACTACGCAGTGTAGTGCCCGTGGTACTCACTGTCTTTTGTAACAAGAGGTCTTACTGGCGTCCACACTTCCATTTTCTGGAAGGCTTGCCGCATGCAAATGTAATGCTTTTGCATTTTCCTGTCTCTTACCACTTCTTACTAATACTGGTATCGGATTAAATTTTTCTTTGCTGCCACACTTTGGAAATCATACTATCCTTCACCAGGTCAAAAAATATTTTAGGAAGAAAAACCACATGCAGAACAATAAAGTACTTTAATTCTCACTTTTAAGCTAGTGCTCTTTCTATTTAATTCGGAGGTATTAATGTCTTCCTACTGAGCATTCTGCTTTTTGTTACTGGAGGCCCCGATTCAGCTGCTTGTTCAGACTTCAGCGGACTAACACACACAAAGCTCTACAGACGTGCTTGAATATCTTCCCCATCTGGGGGTGAGATTTCCCTGGAGTTGATACTTATCTTGAGTGTTGTTAAAAGACTGTTTCTGTCTTCGGTACTTCTGGATCTCTTCTGTAATAGAGCATTCTTGCTTTGTAGATTCAGTAGTTAGACACAAAGTCTTTTCCTACCAGGCTGCTGGGGGCAGTGGAGGGGTGGGTGTATGAGTGGGAGTGTGTTTAAGCTTCTCTCTTGTTTTGGGTTTTTTTTTTTCTGGCTTGGGCCTTTGTTTTGTTCTGTTCTCACATTGATATGGCTCATGTTTTGCTTATTCTTCTTTTTCTTAGTAGATTCATACCAGGAGCATTTTTATTGATTAAAACTAAGATGGATAAATGTTTGGGTCTCATACAGCCAAATTCACTAGGCTATAGTTACTGGATTTGACTGACATTCAAAAAAAAATTTTTTTTAATTCCTGTTGTACAAGATCCTGGGATGTTTGTAACTAACACACCACCAGGGGTAGAATAAAATATTTCTTTTTTGTTACTTCAGTAAGCTCTGATGCTTCTTTTTGTTTCCCCCCTTTCTCAGGCATTAGTAAACCAGTGTTTCAGCTGTCAACGCGTGTTCGTTCTGGATGTCAACATACTGATTCTTTTCCTATGAATTTCTAATTTAGTTTCTTTTGGTTGTGACCATTTCCTTAAAATATTCTGACTGAGGCTATATGTTAGCCTTTTGTTTCATGAGCACTTTAAATTATGGTAAAATGCAAAATATCTTTTATTAAGAAAGTCTGCTTTCATTTCAGTCTGTTTTTTATTTAAAAAAAAAAGAAAATAAAGACATACATAGCTTTTGTAACTTATAATAAGGCAGCTTTTCTGTAGTCATCTGGGAGACAAGCTTATCTCTTTTATCTCTATCCTTCTGCATTATTAAGAACAAACTTACTTTCCGCTGTCTGACCTTGGTTGCTATGCATTGCATGAACATTAAGGTAGCTATAAATGGGCCAAATTCTAGTCTTAAAAATAGTAGGTAGTGTTAAAATGTTATCTTATTGGCAGCTTTAAACATTGCCTTTCAACATAGCTTTCTGGGGACCTGGCTGTGCAGAGTTATTGATTGACAGATGTTTGTATTTAACTGTGTTAGGCCACGAGGGGCACTCATTCACATCATTTCACAGAGTAGCTTCAGGCTGCACGATTGTGCCGATGGCAAAAAAGGCAATTTAACATTCTCTCAGACTAGGGATGCTTTATCTTAAATTAAAAAATGTATGCACTTAATCCCTTGCTATATTAAAATTTAGTTGGGCTCTCAACATGTTTATGTCCTCTAACTGTCAAGGTTAGGATTTTATTTTTTTTTAATAAAACTTTCAACTTGAAAATAACATTGGGGGTGGGGAATCATAAGCAGAGTTAGCAGTAATTATAGCTGAGGAGTTATGAGAAGGGAGAACCAATACAGTTTATCCCTTACTGTTTTGTGGCACCTCTTTAGACTGGACTCCTCCATTCTGAACATTTTAAAATTCTGCTGGGGGACAGAGCCATCTGTTTTCATTCTGGGCAAAATATGTGCCGAAAGGTCTCTCTAAGGGGAATAATTTGTAAACCAATTAATGATAGTTTACGTATTAATAACGCTCTATTTAAAACACTTCCTAATAGAAAATATGGTTTGAAGGATTTTTTTTTTTTGAGCAATAACTTATTAAATCTATTCCTGTGCATAAGCCATTGTTGAAAATACGCAACGGGGCTGTTGAAAACCTGCAGGTTTCTTCTGCATTGTATGGGAACACATACAGATTAGTGGAGAACTAACTTCTGCTTTACACTTCCGTATGCATCTAAATTTAAATAATTTAAACGATGCATGAGGATTTTGCGTGTCATACTGATGAACCTTCAGCAGCTTTTGATAAAAAGGAAGATTTATTTGGTTTGTAACTTACATAATACTTTTTAAAATGAAAGTTAATTAAATTACCATTATTTATATAATGATGCTAGTGAACTCTATCTAGAGATACCTGTGAATATTGTCTTCAAAATGACTTTTATAGGGAGAATAAAATGCGTAGTGCCTCTTTCCTATAGCTTCTGAGAATTCTTTGCTTTTAAAAAAAACAGCAGCATTTTAAACTACTTTGGAAAAGCAGTTCTCCTTTGAAAATGTATTTTAGCTGCATTGCAGCTTTGGTTACCTCTACAGCGGTGATGCAGGTGAGTGCTTTTTCATTAACCTGTATTGGCATTTGCTGGAACTCGTCTGTGTTCTGGCAGATTCTGTAGGACATACTTGTCTTTGCTGCCAAGCGATCCCTAATATTCGAAAGAAATGTGATCTGGTAGACGAGGGTAGCCTTGTGTGTCACTCTTTGTCATCTGGTTTGGTAGCAGGAGGATGCATTGGCACAACAAGCCTTTGAAGAAGCTCGGCGAAGAACTCGTGAATTCGAGGATAGAGACAGGTCTCATCGGGAGGAAATGGAGGTGAGGGTTTCACAGCTGCTGTCAGTAACTGGTTAGTACTTTCCCAAAACTTTAGATTGTTTCTGTTTATTTGTCTGTTTGTACGATGTTGTGTATTTTCTGTTTGCTGTTCAATGTTGTCATATAAAAATTGCAGAATGTATTGTTTTTATCTCCTGTAAAATGAATTTCCAGGTTTTGGAGTTTTGATGAGAATTCTCAGATTTTTATCCTTTTTTCCTTTCTGTAGATGGCCTTATCTGTGGGTACTTAAGCTGTAACGATACGGTTGTTCACAGAGCTGCCACCTCTCTCTCAACTGATACTTTAATAGCGGAGAGGGATTGTTTGCCCCATGCATTTCTCATTAAAACAGGAAAGGCTTTGGGAGCTGCAGGCTCCCAAATTTTGTCACTCGCTATCCCATATTGTGGGAAACATCACCACTGAATTTAGTCAGATGCCACAGTCTGCTTTTTTGTACAGTCTAGTTTTATTTTCCTCTCACCTTTTTCTTGCCGGCAGGGAGTCTTAACTCCTCTGTTTCACTGGTGTGGTTCCTCCTGTCTTGTTCTTTGCTTCTTTAGGGCCCCACAGTCTTGAATCTTGTTCTTTCTTGAAGAGAGCAGAAATTACTGGGATCAAGAAGAGAGGAGCCAGAAAGGAGAATGGAAACCAGCTGCTCTGAGATGTCAGAAAGGCAAGAGCTGTAAGAGGACGAGTAATACATAAGGAGAGTTGGCAAGTTAAGGCAGGCTGTAGATCAGGCAGAGACTAGGGAGAAAACAGAAACACTTCTAATTTCTTGCTCTTACTAACTTTGTTTCCTAATTCCTGCCTCATCAGTACAGCCTGACTGTACTATAATCAAATGTGATCAATCTGCTGCTTCTCAGGTTTTTAGAAAATTTGATTATTGTTCTTGCTAAGCTACTCTTCTTCTGGCATCCTTACTGATACTTGAGATGATTAGACAGACTTCTGTCCCTTCCAAGTACAATTGGAAGACAGTAAGAATGAGAGGGAGAAAGAGGCAAATATCAGGAAAGCAGATGTGGGGAATAGTATCTCTCATTTGAAGGGATGGCTGGCGTGTGTTGCCTTGGTAAACACTGGTGTAGCCAGGGCAGATGTCAGCTGTGGCGAAGGTGAAATCCTTGCCTTGGAGGCCTCGCTGCCACTGGATCCTTGGAGCAACAGCTAGCTTACCTGAATCATTCTGTCTCTCTCAGCATGGCTGGAACGTGCTTGTAAGTGCAGTTCAAAAGAAAGGTAGAATTAACTTAAAGCTGTTAAGATCTGTGGCAGCCTGCCTTAATTTTAACAACACAGTAGGAACTTTAAGCGCAGCCTTATGTCCTTGACCTCAATTTATTTCAAGCTTTTCTTGATTTATTTTCCTTTACTATGCCCTTCATCACCACTTCTGTTACTACAGAGAGGCCGTGTGCTTACTGAATGCTGAAGGTTAAAAAAGAATGAGGCTTCCTGAAATAACTTCTGGAGTTCTGTGAGACTTATTCTTTCCCCCCAAGTGTAGAAAACACTTATTTGCAGCTAGGATGCACAAAACCTCTTTCAATTAACAGTGAGCTTGAGGTAGTATTGAGCATCTGGGGCTTCATGATAGACATCAAGACTTGTGATGCCGAGACACAAAAAGCAACATCCCTGGCCAGCTGCAGGAGCTGGATTCAATAACTTCTGAAAAGACTCTTGCTTTTAATAAGGCAGCAGGCAGTTGTTATTAAATCATGTCCTTATTAGCTGCCAGCACCCGTTGTCTCTTAAAACAACAATAGCCATTGTCCTAGCTCTAAAGCACTGGTGTAGATCACCTACAGAAAGGAAGAAAAGGAAAAATTACTGACTTGAAATATGTTTAAGCAGAATGAAAAACATTGTCAAAAGGTACTTCAAATTTATGTGATGTCAAGTACAGTTTTTTAATAATTGCAATACGTTTTGTTATGCATGCTTTATTTATTTTACTGTATGTGCTTAATATGTATAACCAAGAGATATTTGCCTCAATTACTTGTAGTTCTATAATTGGGTTTTACATTGCAGTTTTCATTTGTGTGTTTGGGGGAAAACATCCTGGTCACATCTGGAATGTTTACAGATGAGCTTTTGCGCTCTGGATCTTAAGACTGCATAAAAATCAGGATTTTGGGGCGGGGCAGGGGGGAGAGCGGAGATAGACTTACAGTGCATTCGTTCCTAAGGAGGAATCACGTTTCCAAACCACTCATCATTTCCCTGACTTTTACTTCAGTTGTATTCTAATGCAGCATTTGGGCAGAATCAAATGAACTTTAATCAGTAAGCACTTACATAAAGGTGACCATGATCATCATACAGAATTCTCAATAGAGAGTAATGCATAAGTGTGCATTCCCATGATTGGTTTTTTTATGGCCTGTATCAAATTTTCCAGTGCTTACGTTGCTTGGTCAGTGTGGAAATACAGTTTGTCAGTTGTACCCTTATGAGGATTGCATTGCTGACAGCTGTAAAAACATCAGTCCAAAATGTATTGTGTACCATTTGTGTCATTTCAATAGGTCAGATAGTTAATCTTTGGTTGCACTACAGAGATGGTACTTTAAGGTTTTTATAGGACAGCTAGAAAAAGTGGGTTCTAAGTGTGCTGAGTGAATTTTTGTCTGTTACACTACACACAAATGAAGATCCCCTCAGCGTAATCTTTTTAATATGATAGCTATACATCTTTCACCATTACGAAAACTTAAAATTTTTCTTTCCTTCTAAGCTTGGCATGGACAGTAAAACTCAGGATTGCCAGACCTGGAACAGGATCTCATCAGTGCTAATGATCGTTTTATAAATTGCAATGCTGTATAAAATCGGGATATTTCAGACAGTAGAATTACAGCTAAAATGCCTTTAATAGAGACCAGATTCTGCTTCAGTGGGGGAGGGAAGGGGAATCCTGCAATATTCCACCCGCTCCTACCCAAAACAGAGGCGCCAGCTCTTTGGAAAGATTTATCCATCCAAAGCCTGGCAGCATATGAAAGTGATCAGATTCAGTTCTTTATTTATACAGCCTTCTGTGTAGAAAAGATTCCCTATTCTAAGTCTCTCTGTAGACTTTTAAAACAAAGTGGTATATATTTGCCTAGGAGTGATCAGCAAAGGTTGTTGAAAACAGTTAAAATGGTTTGTACGTGGCAGCTGGATACTGGAATGGTGATACTTTGAAGGCAGAAAAAATGGCAAGTGCAAGTAACAATTTAGGAATAATCGCTACACCAGTTTTCATTTTTAAGTATCCTGAAAAAAATCAATCCACCAATAAATAAACTAAAAAAAAAAAAACACCAACAAAAAAACCCTCAGAATGCTGTCAGGTTTGTTTGCCTTCCTTTTATCACATAGTATCCCTTCCATCGATGACTTCATTAGCACAACAGACTTTTATTTTAATGAACATACTCTTTGCATCTGAGGGCAGAAGCAGTAGTGGTTGGTAGGTTGTGCTTGAATTTCCAGAAGTGGTCATATTTTTGTGCAATTACAGCACTCCTCTAATGTAAATAGAGTGTGAGTGGATTTACAAATTTTCATTGGCATTTTTAACTGTGTCAGAGTTGAACTGCATTCTGTTATGTTTTTAACATAGTTTCCATTTTGAATACAAGACGGCTTTTGGGTTTTTCTATCAACTTGCATAGCTTGGTCAGGTCAGATACCGCAAATCCTGCCTCACTGTTCAGGATCCTTTTGTTTCAAAGATGACTTTGAAGTCATTGAGTGTTTTTAATTAATGCCTTCAAAATTAATAGTGTATTCCAATGGCTTTCACTCTTACAGAAACACGGAAATGTTGAGACAGTAAATGTTTAATGGTACGCATGAAGAAAGACCTTATGGCCAGTTAAAGACTATGGTAAAAATGAATGATTCTGTGAAGCTTCGTAAGTTCAGGAACGCAGAGCGACTTGGCAAACTTGCAGTATCGAATGATTTCATACCAGTCAAAGGCAGAGTTTTCTTTCCATGAGCAAGTGCTGCACCATGGGAGCTTGGTGCAAGGCCATGACTTTAGGGGTGTATTCTGGAACTGATGCTATTCAACAAGTCTATGAACTTGATGTATTTGTGTGTTTCCTTTTGCCAAACTATAGAAGAGAGTGAGGAGACTGAAGGGGTATAAGTGAGGCAGATGCTTAATTTTCACTATCTCTTCATCCCCTTGTGTCTTGGTTAAGAGTCAGTAGTAGTGTTTTCTTCTGTTTGGTATGGTCATTCCTGTACGAATGACCAGAGTTCAGTGGCAGGGTAAGAAGCGTTCTGCAGAAGTTACTGTAAGGTTGCTGTCTAGACATGCTTGAATCTTACAGTAAAAACTTTTGCTTTTTATTCCGTGTTCTGGCCATAGCAGCATGATGCAAAATGCAATATGCTGTCTGGGATCGAAAGCAGTGTGACCAGCAGGGCGAGGCGGGGGATTGTGCCCCTCTGCTCCGCTCGGGTGAGACCTTCCTGCAGTGCCCCCTCCAGCTCAGGAGGTCCCAACAGCAGAAGGACACGGAGCTGTCGGAGCGGGGCCAGTGGAGGCCCTGGAGATGCTGCGAGGGCTGGAGCCCCTCTGCTGGGAGGACAGGCTGGGAGAGTTGGGGGTGTTCAGCCTGGAGAAGAGAAGGCTCCGGGGAGACCTCAGAGCCCCTTCCAGTGCCTCAAGGGGCTCCAGGAGAGCTGGAGGGACTCTGGATCAGGGAGGGGAGCCATGGGACGAGGGGGAGTGGTTTTACACTGAAAGAGGGGAGATTTAGATGAGATATGAGGAAGAAATTCTTCCCTGTGCGGGTGGTGAGCCCCTGGCGCAGGTTGCCCCGAGCAGCTGTGGCTGCCCCATCCCTGGAGGTGTTCAAGGCCAGGTTGGACGGGGCTTGGAGCAACCTGGGCTGGGAGGAGGTGTCCCTGCCCAGGGCAGGGGGGTTGGAACTAGATGATCTTTAAGGTCCCTTCCAATCCAAACCATTCTGAGTCTATGACTTTGAGAGGTTTAAACAGCCCCCAGTTGGTGGAATTAGAATACATTGAAAGCGATGGCCTGTCTTCAGTCCAGAAGAGCAGCAAGCGGGTGCCTCCTGCCAGATGTTCACTGGAGTAGAAGGGACAAAGCAGTGGTTTTCCAGCAAGGGAACGGGATAAAGAGAATAGGTTATCTTGTGTGTTGCTGTATGCAGATAGTTTTTGTGTGACGATTTGTTTTTTCTCGGCAAACTATTAATGTCAAAATTTAAATCATCTGTTTGTGTGCGCAGTTTGTGCTACTCTTGTTACTCTGAGCTTAGCTAAGGATGTTCTACTGATGGTTTTACCTAGGAGTGGGTCAGATCTCTTCTCAGTTTTCCAACGCAATGTGTTCAACCAGCATTTTTGGAATGTCATATTTTTTCAATTTTGCATTCATTTCCTATCTTACTGCCATGCTCTTTATTTTAGCAACACTGTGAGTAAAGAGGCAGAGTGGTTTGCTCTTCCCTGAAACTGTCTAGTCTAGCAATCTTGTCTGTTTGTGGTCTTATGCTAAGTATAAATTACATTAATGGCTAAGCAGAGCCATTTTAGGAAACTGCATGAAATTCCCATTTTAAACCCTTCATTTTACTGAAAAAATACCTGTTTTGGAACTTGTGATTCTTCCACTGCAAAGCCCTCTCAATACAAAGCACCAAAAAAAACACCAACCCCACCCTTTAAAAATGGCTGCTGTAAAAATTTACCTAGA
This sequence comes from Ibidorhyncha struthersii, assembly GCA_013398815.1. Taxonomy (NCBI): domain Eukaryota; kingdom Metazoa; phylum Chordata; class Aves; order Charadriiformes; family Charadriidae; genus Ibidorhyncha; species Ibidorhyncha struthersii. The sequence goes on from VZSZ01004933.1 coordinate 129,729, forward strand.
TTTTAAATACTCGATCCTGCCCTAGGTTTCTACATGTTTTTGCTGTTTGTTGTGAACTGTGCTAAATTTGTGAACTCTTTGAAAATAGGATTTTTCTACAGAAATTTGAAACCAAATCAAGTAGTAGGACTAAATTTCCTGTTTTTCCAAGGATCTAGGCAGTGAAGTTAAAAAAAAAAAAAAAAAAAAAATGAATTTAAGATGAAATTACTAGTGTAAATAAATGCTCTAACTAATTATTTTTGTCAAGTATAACTTGCTTCAGAAGAAAATATAATAATCCAATATGGTCCCTTTTATTTTTCTTTTTTCTCCTTATCGAACTCCCTGACTTTTAAGGTTTTCTTCCTCAAAACTTAATCTGGAATGAATTTAATTACTACTTGTTGTATGTACCCTCCAAACTGACGATGGTATAGGAATAGTATAACCTTTAATACAACTTCTTGGATGCAAAAGAAAAAAAAGCCACTGTTACTTCTTCATATGTAGTGGCTAGTGTAGACTTGGTTTATGTTTGGGTGTGTATATGAGCATATATATATATGATTTGTTCATATTCAGGATGAATACAAACATAATTTAGAAAAAAAAAAAAAGTATTATGGTAGGCTCTACCATGAGAGTACAGTACAAGTTGGCCAGTGACGTTAGGACTAGGTTATTTCACGAGAACTTTAAATAGCTGGTATTTGTGTAAAAGTGCTATGGAATGCATATATCAGAAAAACAATTTGTGCTGTACCGGATCAATGCTGACTGTAGTAGAGAGGAGATCAATCTTGCAAATCAGGGAATACTGTAATATAAGCGTCTTCTTTCAGTCAATGAAGGTTAGAAAGGGGCTGAGCAACAGAGGAATAGTGTCTGGAGGCAATCGATATTAATTATAAATTTATAACCTTTATACCAGCCTTCAAACAATACTTTCTAAAAGGCAGCATTTCAAGCTTTTTTTCCCCTTGAAAGGAAGGTTTTGTTAAAAAGTGAAATTTTAGTCTGTACTTGATGCCCTTAAGAGCTTACTCTGTTGCTGTGCTTTTTCCTTCCTCGGCTTGCTTTTACCTTAGCGCGGTTACCAACGTGGTGTACCAGAATCTGTAGCTTCATTACGGCTTTTCAACAAAGATGCAAGTGTTGCAGTGATTTCAGGCGAGAGGGTGCATCAGGAATTGGTCAGCAAATTATGGTCATGCTCTCCAGCAGCTGGTGGTTCGAGAGCAGATTCAGCACCTAACATAATCAATTGATGTGTGTTTTTAGTGAAGAGTACCCTCTTTCTAGGAAGTAGATCATTGTAAGCTTGAAATGAAATCTTGATGGAGATAGGTGTGAAGTGACTTTTGTCTATGGCCTCTGTCAAGAAAATTGCTTATTTTGACTTTCAGTGAGCTTAAAAGGCAATGAAAATGGATGTAGGAATAAAAAAGAGCATTGGGTATAGAGTTCATAACATTAATTGTTCTACAAAGACTTTAGTCTAACATCCCGATCTCTTACCATATTTGAGAGACTGTTTTCCATTTTTCATAATTTAAGTCGTGCTTGATATTATAATTAAGAAAGACCAAGGCTGCTACTTCCCAGGTTCTAGTGAAAAGGAGAGGTTACTGCAAAATGGATGTTACGGCCAGCAAACAAAGCAACTCCAGAGGCTGGAGCTGGGCTAGGAAGTCTCGTGTTCATAGCTATGCTTGCTCGGAAGGTGGTAAAAACCATAACCCCTACTGCCTGCCAGCGGCTGATCGGCGCAGTAGGTTGTGATGGTGGGGTCCCTCTGCTGCTGTAGCTAAAATGGTTCTGAGATGTGAAGACTGAGAGGAGGGAGAGTCTCTTCAAGCCTCCCAGAGACCTGAAAGTATACAGGGTGCTTCATCAGGCTGTAACTGTGACCAAAGAAGTTATATTATATATAAGCTGTCATTCTTACGATGTTGTCGTGGGCCAGTTCTGCTGACTTTAATTCTGAGAAGGCTGAGTTTCCCCACCCCTACTCTTCTATTGAGTAAGGGTAATTGAAATGGAGGCAGGGCCAGCATTTTAACCACGTTCAAATCTCTGCGGGAGAGGCTGTTATTAACCAGCAGCTCAGAGAAGAACTTTCTGTCTGTTGCTTTTCTTGATGTGGGCCTGCCTCAGTTAGCAGGACTAATGTGGAGGTGTGCTTGATTGTAACAGGTCATTTTTCTGAGTATTGCTCTCTTTATTTCAGGGTTTTGTTGTCTGGGTTGGGTTTGTTGATTTTTTATTTTTTTTTTTGTCTTGTGGTTGTATGCTTTTTAGAAAAGTATCTGCAATGTGTTCTCTGTTTGTTTAGGTTTTTTTTTCTTTTTTAAATCCTTTTCAGGAGGTTGACAGTCCTTCTAAGAGAATCCAAATGTTCACTGTTTAGTTTTTCATAACATAGCCTGATTTTTTTTTTTTACTTATTTAGTAAATTATAGATGACAGATGCCAAGGCACATAATGCATCTGCTCTGTCTGTTTCAGCAGCATGGAGCTGCCAGAACGTAATTAAAGAATTGCAGTGGAGTTGTCCATGGAGAGACTCTATTTTGACTACTCTTTGTGACAGCCCTTCTTCAAATTATCTCCCTTTTCCTTCCCTCCTCTTCACCAGTGTCCCAGGTTGCATATGCTTGTTCTTGCGACCTCGCTGGCTAATATTCAGATGTCCCAATTTTGACTGCTGTTTCTTTTAATGATTCGTCAAAAGGGAGGACCATCTTCACGGCAACCCTGTCCATCCATACTAAATTACTGCCGACTTTCCCAGTTCTGCTTTCTCAGAGCTGTCATGTAAACCAGACGGTGGGACTGCGTTATCTTTTCCCTGGTGAACTTGTGTGCCAAAGGGAGTTGTTTTCCCAACGTGCAGAGGAAGGGGGTGGTTACAGGTGCTTTCTCAAAACCAGCTTAAGGAGTTTTATTGGCACTGTTGAAAGCACCATCAACTGCAGGATGGGTTGGGATTGAGTGGCTGGAGGAGGAGGATGGTGTCCGACTGCCTTGGCTGCTGGAGGGAACTGCTTGTGGGCCACCTTCCTTAATTGCTGTTATTCTTAAGATCTGTTTTACCTAAGCGCCCCAGTAACAGATGTAAATGCTCCAACATGATCCATGTCCAAAAGAGTCACAATTCTAAGCTAATGATCTGATGACTTCAAGCTATCTAATTTATTACAAAGAAGACTAATATAATACAGATATTACTGCCTCATACTCTTAATACATCTTTTAGCCTGTACCAGTTAGCCTGTATTTAGGCTTGGGAAAAGCTCAGAGGTAACAGGGTTGAAGAGAGGATAGGTGCAAGAGTATTGCAGGGCATACTTCTTGTATTTGTTTATCCTCAAGGCAAAATGATTTTGTTAGTAACTTTTCTCTTGTTTCTTAGTATGTTATTATTCCTATGGTATCAGCATTATGACTTCAGTGTGAATAAGTCTAGAACAGCGTGTTATAGGAGGCTTTGAAATGTGTCGTGCCAGATACGTTCCTGCAATTCTTTCAGTCGGTCATCATACTGTCTCCAGCATTAGAGGTTTCTAAATGGCTTGTGGCCAGTTATAATTCCTTCCGTATTGCAGATTTGCATGGCTTCATGTGCTGAAAGCTGAGGGTGAAATATTTTGGGGTATAGAAACTCCCTATGTGACCATAGCATTAACTATTCAATTTCAGGATACTTGGAAGGAAGCTGGAGGTGATGGTTAAAATACATTCGTTTTTAGGAAAATTACAACTGTGGTGGGATCTGCTCACTGTTTACAGGTTTTTCTCCCAAGGAAATATTTGTCATCCTTTCACTGAACAGTAGATGAGTAACACTCAAAGTAGTGTTCCTTCAAACTTAAAATCAGCATTTGACTGAAAAATGAAAGATGCTGAGATAAGATGAATAACTACTGTTTTCTCATGACTCACTATGCGTGACTCGTGGCAGAATATTCCATTTCCCAATGGCAAAGATGGATGCATCTTTCTTAATTGAAGCAAGTCTCCTTAATCTTTGAGAAGCTGAGCTCATTATTCACTGAGAGTAATTCTGATGCTTCTGTGTGGCGTCATAAAGTATGCGTTTCAAAAATTAGAGCAAATACTGCAATTCAGAGGATTGATTACCTATGCGGAGAGTATGAGACCCCAACTTGAGAAAATTCTGGAAATTGCCGTTTTTACATCTGTAAAAGGGAACTTTTCGCTTCCTGTAATAGACTTGAGGAGAACTACCAGATACTACCGTACTGGTAGTCACGCCCCTTCTGCAAGGGAGTGTTAAGGACCTTGTGGTGTTTCTTGTGAAAGTTGTGCTTTGCCCATTATCGGTGGACAAAAACACCACCCAGCACCTGATGCTCTACAGTGTGTGCATGCTGTCTACATACAAGGTGATTTCTCCTGTCTTTTAGGGGTGTTTTTATTTTTTAGATACAAACATACATGGTGCTTTTACACTGTTGGGTGGGGGTTTTTTTCAGCATGTAAAACACAGTTGTAGCTGTTACATGCTGTGCACGTGCACCTTGGCAGGATGGTGACTGATAGAAGGAGCGTGTTTCAGGTGTAGGTATTCTTGCATAGTAGTATAGCTCAAGTAACAGAAGGGTCTCAGAGTGAGGTGAAGCTGTCATTCCAATATGTTGCCGTTGCTTGTGTAAATCCCCACTTAACTGAAACGCAAAATTAGACCTTTATCCACATACACTAGCATATGATATTGTAATGACTGCTTTTGGTACATTTGAGGGTAATTTGTCATGCCTTTTGCATATCACTTGAAAGGGCAAATCTGGTAGTTTTTCAGTAGTGGCTTCTGCAAGCTCTACAAGTAGCAATGAGGTCATGAATCATGTGAATTCTTTCATATGTTTTGAAAGAAAAGGCCACTTTAGGCAAAGTGTAAGTGCAACCATATGCCCATACCTTGCAGTCTTCACAGAAACTTGACAGTAAAATTGCTGCGCATGTGGTTTGTTTTCTGAAGAAGAAACTGTTTGCTTTTAGAGCAGTAGTATAGCAGCAATTAACTTGCTGTTTTTTTTCTAGTTCAGCGTAAAAAATGTTTATCGAGTACAAAATTGGTAACTAGATTGGTATAAGTAAGATTTTGGTAATTCTTAAATTTTTGTTTCCTTTTAGAAGAAAGAGGCAGGAGTTAAAGTCAGAAGAAATCTTGTTACAGTCTGTTCAATAGGAGAAAAATATGCAAAGTGGAACTGTTACCTTTTGTTAATCTTAGCACAACTCTTAAATTAGTATGGAAGTATCTATTTAGACTTGTTGAACAACTATTTTCCGTTAAGAAAAATCTTTACGGCACAGTTTACTTTTCTGTTAAAGAAAAAAAGTGTGGATTTCTGTCTAACTTTTGCACAGTGATTCTGGTAGTCAAAGCTTGAATGATTTGGCTTATGGAAAAATCTCCATTAAATGCCGCCTCCTGATACTCTGCATCTTTACAAAGAGGGCAGTTGGCAGAAGTTTCTTCGGGGGTGAAAGGAATACGCCCTTTAGCACTTAAAGTCTTCAGGCGCTGTATGTGATTAGAGCTGTTTGTTTTAACGCGATTCCTCAGAAAGATTACTGAGAAATCTGTGGGTTTGTGCAGCGGCAGCGATGTCGCTTGTCATGTTCAGAGTTCTTCTGCATGTAGGAAAAGCAGATTGTTTTCTTCGGTCAGAGTACGATCAGTGTAGCTAGAGCAGAGCAAGTGGAAGATCTAACCTCGGAATTTCTGAAATGCAGCTGGCAACAGTACTGCATGAGTAAATGTAGTAGGTAGCCATTGCAATATTTAAAATAGTGTGGGTGTTTCCAAAGCATTAAGGGCAATACAGCCACTAAAGAAAGTGCAGGAGGGAATTGTCTTCTCTGGAAACATGCTGATTACAAGCAGGATTTACTGAATGAGCTCAGTGTGCATCAGAATGGGATTATTGCACGCAAAAGGATAATGTAACTTTAAATCCATATATGAATAGGAGAAGGAAGCAACACCTCTCTGTTTGGGTGAAGCTAATCAATTGCAGGGGGAGCATAGAATTAGGCAGGCAAGAAGAAAGGTAGATAAGAGAGGAAGGAAAGTCTGCGTTAGGGAAGATGATGTTGGCAGTACGTGCCCGAGGGTTTGGGAGCCGGGGGGCTGGGCTGGCTTGCCGTTAGATCTGGGAGCGGAGCGGCAGCACGCTGCGCACTGGGTGATGGCCACGCTGGCGGGAAGGCTTCCTCTCTGTCAGTAAATGTGACTCAGAAGAGCCCGGGGAACACCGAAGAGCAGCGCTCGTGTGGCTGTTAGTCACAGTTTAGTTGAAGTACTCGTATTGTTCACTGTGAGCGTGTAAACGTGACAATTGCTTAAGCTGCATATTTCAGTGGTATTACTGCCTGCATTAAGCCTGTTCCCGCCTCTTTCAACAAAATACGAGAAGCCTTTCATTCAAAGGAGGGAAGCGGTCACTTGTTTTCCATTTTTTTGGAGAGCTGCTGCTTTTTTTCTTTAAGGACCGAATGTGGCAGGTTATTGTAGCTGCTGAAACGAACAGAGCTGCACTAAATGATGCTTGTGCAGTGATGCCTTCCACTAGCGGAGGATGTGGCCCTGATGCTATTTGGGTCGCGTGATAGAGACTGACGTGCCAGCTATTTGCTCTGTAAACACAAAATAAAAAGTCTTGGTACTAAAATGTCTTAAAAAACAGCTAGCGGATATTAGATGTTCCCTGCATCAAAGTAGTGCATTAAAATTTATCAGTGTTTTCAAGTATTTACCTGTAGTATTTGTGTGTGCTCCTTGAAAGCAGCCTGCACGTGTACAGGTAAAGAAAGTAGATAGCTTTTACTGTGACTGATAGTACTGTGACTGACCGTCCTTCATTTCCTCTTTAAAACGCCATCAACTCAAACTGTTTAACAGAATCATTTATTTAAAGGAGAACTTGTGTTTTGGGGTGTTTTTTTAATAAAGGGACACATACATAAGTACCAGAGTTTTTCTCAGTTTTGCATTATTGCTGACTTTACAGGTGTGCCAAAAGGGGGAAAAAAAAAAAAGCACGCTGCAGTAAAACCCCAACTTTTAAGAAGTGTGAAAATGCATGTCAATCTATAGGTCAAATCGTGCTACTGTGTTATAAGTCTCTTTATTCCAGAAAAAGCTCAAGTGTTTCCCACATAAAAACACTGAGGGGAGGTGTGTTTGGAAATGACGTAACAACCTCTGCCATCTCGCAGCGATGCCATACTTCTCCCCAAAATCTTGATCCTGAAAACATTTACAGAAAAGGTTAAGTGAAGGGAATTTCACAGGAAAGAAAATGTGCTTTGGAAGAAAAGACACAAAATTGTTGTCTGACTGTTTTGGAAGTCTCCCGCTGATGCTTAAAGTGGTGTTGGGAAGAGTTTCAGCTGGATGGAGAGGCAGAGCCTGAGCTCTGTGTCCCGAGAGAGAGAGGATGGTGCCCAACGCTGCGTCCGTGGCCCTCCTCTAAGATTCTTGTCTGGGGGATTATTGAATTGAGGGGGAAAGAATGATTTTGATGTTAAAAATGAATGCATTGGTTATTGGTTGAAATGTGAAGTTTCTGCCTTAGAATTGGTTATGGTCTTAGTCATGTTAATACTCTTAAGAAGTTGACTAAACTGGCAACTTAATCATTATTTTGATCCTAAACATGTGTTTATTAATGCAGGCAAGAAGACAGCAAGACCCTAGTCCTGGATCTAACTTAGGAAGTGGCGACGATCTCAAACTACGTTAATCAACAGCGGCAGGCGTACCATGGGTCTGCACACATGCATTGCTTCTACTTGGCAAAGGATTTAATAAAAGACCAGAAACTGTGATAACTGGGTATACTATGGTCTGTTTCCTGACCTGCGGCAGTCAGAATCACCATGAACTGCCATGGTTTGCACTATGTTTATGTTATAATACCTGCATTTCCCATTTTAAGCATGTAGCCAGTGGCAATTTTAAATTTTGTTTTTCTATGCAAACTTATTTTTGTTGGCACTATTTTAGTGAAATGGAAACTTATGCAGCTATAAAACCATTTTTCTCAACTGTAATAAAAATTGTCACTTAAAAATAGGTCAAGATATTACAGATTTAAAACTTCTTTTTTTTGTTTTTTGGGTTTTTTTTTTTTTTGTAAACTGCTGGAAGCCAATGCATTCCAAGCTTAACTTTTTTTAATATGAGCTTTTGGAATTTTGATTGTCCTTATTGTGCTCCTGCTTTATTTTAGATACGCATTCTTATCTTTCTTTCAATTTTCTTCTTTTCTAAATTTGCAAGACCTTCTTAAAACTGCTGACATTATTTTGCGTTATTTCCAAGCTAAACCAGTGAATCAGAGCTGTTGGAATCAGTTTTCAAACTTTGTGGGTTTGTAAACGTTACAGTTGCAGTATTCTTTTAACTGCTAACAATTCATCGCTTCCACTCTTAAATGATAAAAATCTTAAGAATGTATATTCTCATGCGTTAATGCATTCTGCCCCAGTATCTGTCTTAGATTTTATTCTGTACCGAGTGAGTTTGGGTGGTTATTATAGCCCTGTATATAGTACTTTACTGAAACTCATGGGAAGTCGCAGGCTGGCTTCTGTTTTATTCAGGGATTTTTTTAAATAGTTCTTAAAAGGGATACTGCAACTCCACAATCGGATTCAACAGCATGTTCAACTGGGGACAAAAGTGATCAGCTGCCAAGGTGATATGTATTAAGTCATGTTTAAGATAGCTGCTTTAAGTATATTTTATATCTTAGGCTTTTTGTAAAGTTGTGCTGAATGGTGAAAAGTCGAGATGAGGTTGTGTGCAGAAAATCTCATTACTGTGCATAGGACGCTTCTATTCAGTCTTACGCAAATTAAGACTACGTTGCAGTATGTCTTGCATTTTCTGACAGGGTAAGATTCGGGATGAGTTAATTTGCGTGAATTATCTTGGGGGTTTTTCGGGGGGTAGTGAACGGACTAGTTCCAGATTTTTCACTGCATCCGATATTTGCAGAAGATGGGTTGGAAATGGGATGTTATTTGGCTCTGTTAAAATGTGGTGCTTCCTGTACAGCCGGATTAATTAAAATGACACTTAAAATACCTTTTTAAAACAGGTGATCTGATTTCAGTATTTTAAGAACGATTTTGAAGGTAGAAACTCTGTACGGTTAGAACAGTTAAATCTCTATTATTACGTTCCTCGTAAACGGCAAAACAATTGATGCAAAAAGAGGTCTTGCAAAAATGTAAGCAGATGTCAATGTGAAGGAGAATCTTTGTGTGTCGATAATATGAGTATTTAACATTCACTTAATGTCAGTAACTGTAAACTGTGAGAATGTCATCAAATAGAAATATTTTGATACTTCAATTTAAATGTGATTGACCTGAAAGAGAACCTTTTTCACTCTGTGGCCACGTATTCCTCTTGCTCTTCTTCCCTCAAAGAAAGAATTTTCCTAAAGTGTTCCTGCAGTGAGTTATTTAAGGGCCACCCGCAGGCATCCGCACGCATCCCTAGCCTTGGATCTTCTCTGCCATCTGGGTATTTTTGATGGAATAGTCTGAAGATTTATTTTAAAAGGTTTTCCTAATGTTTCAGACGGTGGTTTTAAACCATGAGTTCACAGGAAATGATGCGATCAGATATTAACGTTGCAATCTTTGTGTAAATACTGAACTTTCCCTATCATCATTTAGCATTCTGCTGCTTTCGATATCTTAATGCTGGCATTAAGATCACAAGCCCTTCCCCTCCGCTGGTTAGCGCAGACTTTTTAAAGTGCATTTTAAGTTATTGATGCAATTTGATATTTTTCATAATTTCTATTTAAACTGAAGTTGCATCATCTTTCTTGAATTCATCTCCCGTAAGAGTTGCCTTAAGCTACGAGATTGCTTTTGCTACTTTTTGTGTTGTACGTTTAACTTTCATAATAAACTTCTGTGTAGTGAAACCAAGCTGCTGTAAAATTTTATTTCTAACCTCCTGGTAGTCCTCGCTGCCACATTCCCTGTTTCTGGGGTAACTTCCCGACATGCTGCCAGTAAAAGGCTGCCTGGATGTCCACGGGTAAAGCAATAGTGACATCCAGTGGTCACTTGGACTAGGGACTGTCCGGGAGGGTGTTCGTGGCGCTCTCAAAACTTAATATAAGGGCGCACTTTGGGGGAAAATGTGGGTTTTGCTGCCCTAAAACTCTTCCGTTTGCTTTTTTGTTTTTATTTGGTTTGTTGGGTTTTTTTTTTTATAACTGATGTGCCCTGCTTACTCTGAAAGCACGTATCTACTTAAATAACCTGAAGTTTTCTTTTAATCTCCTTGTGTTGTAAGCGTTGTGAATGCTTCTAGAAGAGCGTTGTTTATGGGCACGTTTTTAGAGCAGCCGTTAAACCTTGCTAATTACGCTACTTTGGAGGAGGAGGAAAACAAGGTGGTTCACACGTTGAAATTGAGGAAATGGGGAAATGTGGTAAAGTACGGTGGGGAAAACATGAATGTTACGTGCTACACCTGAAACCCTCTGCCGAAGCTGCTAAAATCTTTGGTGGTGCAACTCCAAATACCCGATCCTGAGTGGCAGTGGAGGGTATGCACGTTGAAATTGCGGCGCCTGAGACCTGCGGGCTGCCTTGCAGGGGTTTCCGTGTAAAAGGACAAAGCACAGCCACAGATCAGAGAGCGCCTCATAAAATCTGAACACCTTCCTGCATGAGGCACCTACGGCAGAAGAGGCTTTTGAAAATCCTTCCCCTCGATAAGCATAACTTGGGTGCAGTTTGGGAGCGGAAGACCGCTGGGAGGGCTGGAGCTTGTTGGGGGGGAGAAGGATGTGGGTGACCTGAAGCCCGACCGGAGCAGGCGAGGGGTGGTCGCTCCTGGCTGGCTTTTGTAACCTCTTGGGGTTACACGGCCTCTTCCCGCCGGGAGAGAATCCAGAGTGTCACCCGTTCGGTCCATTTTACTGACGTTCCCAAAACCGCAATGAGTGGGTTTCCTACTGTCCCATGAAGGACGGGGCAGCTTTCAGCTGTCCTGGTCTGTGCTCCCGGGCCGCCTTCTGAAAGCAGGGAACTATGAAAATGAAACTGTGGGTGCAGACGACGGCGTTTCTGTTCCTGCACACCCATAGTGTTTCGTCTAATAACGAGCCTCGTTCAGCTAAGGGCTGGGAAGTTAAACAAAGGAGACGTGGGGTTTGAGAACGCCAAAATTGCCAAAATCTTGGCAGGACTTCCTTTTTTTTTTTTTTTTTTTTTTTTTTTTTTTTTTCCCCCNTTTTTTTGTCCGCCATTGGGTCAGGACTCTCTTACCGATGTATTTAAGCATCCATCCTGTCTGCATAGAAATAGGGCCAATTTCTGCAAAGTTCAGGTTATTTCCTTACTGCATTTCCAATGCAAATAAGAGAATGACAGAAATGGCTTCGAGGATGAGAACCGCGGTGAGGAGTGGCGGTGGAGGGAACATTTGCATCGGCACCGCTTCTCATAACTCATTTGCCTGACATCCTGTCTCTGCGCTGCCGTGGCGGCGTGCGAATCCCAGGGCGTGCATATTCATCAGCCGCTGCGCCCCTCCGAGCTGCTCGGGCTTTAACTAACTTCATTAAATAGCTTTCTCAATTACAGGTTGAGATAAGTGAATTTCCAGGATTGCCTCGGGC
>VZSZ01004933.1:151228-182732 GCA_013398815.1 Ibidorhyncha struthersii
CCCTCAGAGGTCCGGCCCAGCCACCGGGTGACCCGCCGTGCCAGCCCGCGGCCTCCGCGCTACCTGAGCCAATGCTAGATCTGGAGGTGGTGCCCGAGCGGTCTCTGGGGAACGAGCAATGGGAGTTCACCTTGGGTAAGTGTGTGTGTGCGTGTGTTCCCGGAGCTCGCCCGGCTGCCCCTGGGCCCCCTGGGGGGGGGGGAAATGCGTCCCCTCACGATCATAACGTTTCTCCCAGTGCTTTCAAGGAGTTGCAAGAGTGAAAGGGAGAGTCAGACCTCACCTAAAGATACTCATGTACGAGCTTTAAGGATAAGGATTCCCTTGTAGCCTGTAGTCTCAGCTCTAGCTTTTGCATGCCGAGTTGTGCTTTGTTTATCAGCTTGTATGCTTTCTTCTACTTGTTTATCTTGTTTTGTCTTGCCTTGCTGTCTTAGACTAGTAATTTTTTTAAGTCAGTCCTAAAAGAGGAGGCAGGGATGTACTGTCACCTGAATATATGTCAGGTGATATCAGCATCTTCAACTGTGCGCTAATACTTAGCATGAATACTCTGCTTTTCTGTACAAACCCTTCATAAGTATCAGTTGAGTTTCGCAATTCGTTTGTGTTGTTGCTGGGTTGCGACGTTACAGTGGAGAAAGTAAACTTTTGAGAGGTTTCCTCAGGGTTAGATAACAGGTATTTCTCCCCCCCCCAGTGATTCTTATTTTCTCATCTTCTCATCTCTCTGAGAGGTCCTTCCTTACCAGTCACTGCTCTGTTTATCACGATGAGAAAGAACTTTCCCCCAGCTGATGGAAATTTGGCTGGTGCTCAGCTTAGGGCACTTAAGCGTAGCTCGGATGGTATGGATTCTTCATATGGCCTGTGTTTTCAAGCAAATATTGGTAGTCCTTAAACCTCTCAGAAAATACTGTAGCTGTCACATTTTCCGAGTGATTGAGATATCAGCGTTGGGCTCTTTCTCTCAGTTTTTCATCTTTGTTGTTGCTCTGTCTAAAGCACAGTTAATGGTAGTAGGAGTTTGGCTAATGTAAACAGGGCTCAGGGTGGCAGCCGTCTATATCTGCCAGAACCTGAGTTACGCTTCTGCTGCTGTTGTCACCTGTGACAGCAGGGGGACAGAGTGTTCCTTAAAAGCACTGTTACGCAGCTTCCATGAACTTGGGTCGCACCAAAGGAGCGGTGCTGTGACGTGGAGTTGTTTATATGAAGCCCATCAAACACAAAGGGTTGTTTATGCTGCTGTGAATTCAGAGTCAAGTACAACTTGATGGTTACAGGGAGCGTTAGAATGGCTTTTGGAGGCTAATTATAGTACCTGAGGTCCCACCCTTTGAAATCGCGGTGATCTTCTACCGCTGACACATCACTGTGCTCTCTCAGCTCTGCATGGCTTTCTGCAGTCCTTTAGTGCCTGTATTTCCTGAAAAGAAACACAATCTCGAATTATATACCCTGACAATCTTCATAAATAAGTAGTACAGGCTTCCCCCATTCTCCTTATAAAAATGAAAAAGGGGAAGAGAGAAAATTATTTTCATTTTCCCAAGAAGCCCATTAATGCAATCTCATGGTTAAAATTATGTACCGTGTCTCTGTCTTATGTGTGTACACACACATACACATGCATAGATGTGAGAGGGAGGAAACTCAGCTGCAATTCTTGGAGTAAACATAGCCACCACGTGATGTATCTAATATATAATTAGCGTGACCTGCTGGTATAGAGCAGGAGGCTGGCTAGGTATTAAGATACTTAACTTTGTCCCACGCTAGCGATATTGTATGAAAATTGTCCCTGCTGATACAGCTGGTTCAGCTGTGTTAGGGGTAGCGAGGTTGGAGGCGCCAGTGTAAATGGGATTCTCCCTGCCAGCGGTATTCTACTCATCATTTGTTTAGATCTGCTCTTAGCAGAACTAATGGCAGTATTCCTGAACTGCTGCTGACTCTGGCTTCCAGTGTTGTGCCCACAGTGGAGATGACTGAGGGGAAATGCCAGGAAAATTTTTTACATGAGTTTTTGGATTCTGTTTCTGGCTCCAGTGTTGACTCACTGTGTGACCAGAGCACAAAAAATTTAACCAAGGCTGAGTTTTGTGTTCAATTAGATACCTGTCTCACTGCACCTCTCGGGCTACATTCCTGCCTTTTTAAAGGAGAACAATTAAATACTTGTTCTGTAGTGCCTATAGCTGCATTATTAGTGTTTGAGATGTATAATTTCTAAGGCATACTTGCATTTCTCTTGCTTTGTGTACTTTCTTTTTTTACTAAGTTTTACTTCTCTTTATTTAATGTGTTATGACTCCTCTTCTCTTGGATTTTCTTGTATTCTTCTCATTTAACCTTTATTCATTCTTCTAGCCCCCTCCCCTTGAAGACACATAGTCTTAGCATAGGCTAATGCTTCGAGCCATGTTGTCTACGACCAGCGTATGTGAGAGGAGTGTCTTGTGCCGCTCGTATCACTCCAGCATTTAGAAAAGAGAGAAGTCTGCGATAAGAGAGACCTAGCACTGATCTTTGTGGGCGTTACTTGCCATGGCTCAATTTGGTTGTCTGCCTGATGTGCTGGAAACCATGTTTGCTTCCCCATTCCCCCTGACTGGTGAGCAGGGGAAAAAGAATTCTTTGTTTTCCTCTTTTGACTGTGAAGGCTGACGAATGTTGAGGAAAAGGGGGTGTTGTGTATGTGTGCATGAGAAGGGTGGAGAAAAATAACCCATTTTTTTTCCTCCTTTGGCTCTGTGCTAGTGGAGGCGAAGGGAAGATACTGGCTCCTCCACATATGTTTTAGGTTCTGCGGACTGTTCTTGGAGAACTTAAGTTGCTACTTGTAGCTTTGCTAAGCAGCTGTGTGGCAAAACCTGCTTGACTCTCAGTCACTGAAAACTGAACAAAATCAGTCCATGTCCATTTGCTTGCAGCTTGAGAAAGCTCTGAGTAAGAGAGTCACATGAGCCGTCTGTTTGCACACTTACCAACCCAAGATTGCATCAGTTTACATCGGACTACAAACTGAACTTCATGCTTGTGCGCACTTTTTTTAACCACATGCTGTTTTACTGAAACCTTACCTACTTCTGACGCTTGCCATCGGCATATAGATTCTGTCAGCTTGTTCGCTGGCTTTGCTTGAGCCTTTGCCACTTGTTTGTTTTTGTTGTTCTTTTTTTTTAAAAAAAAGCTGATGGTGTTACCTCTGCAAGTCTCCTAGAAACACTGACTTTAAAAATCGGGTTTAAACTTTTAGATCATCTTTACTTTCTTTGGAAGCGTAGCTTTTACTAGGTTAAGAAATGTGAAACTTTCACAGCAACATCTTCAATCTTAGCTTCTTGCTGTTATTTATGTTTCTGTTCCATTCTGAAAATATTATCTAATACACAATAACTGTCTTTTTAAATCTCAGCTGCTTGGACTACAAGGCAACTGCTATTTCCTAGATAATAGGAAACAGTGCTGCTCTATTGTGGCTCTGTGCTTTTTAATTTCATTACCGTTATTAAAATAATAACTATTCTTTTTGATTTTATATCATCTTCTGGTGTATATTTTCTAGCTGCAAAAAAAAAATTGTTTCCAGGATTACAGGCTGATGTGAAAAAACAATTTCACAGAAACATTTGCATATGGTATTTACAAACTGAATCACTGTAGTTCCAATCTGTAAGATGTTTTGCCAAAATTTTATTTCATAATTGCAGAAAAGTTGAAATGTATGGGCATGACAGGCACGTATTTTAGCGTGACATAATTATTTTTATTTTTTTTTAGTGTTATGCTAGTATTACATGAAAGCAGTCCCTATGGTGATCTAGTTGTATGTGTGTGTGAAATATATATATATATACATGGAGAGGGAGTTTACTCATTTGGTACTGTCTAAAAGGTGCTTTTGAACATGTTGTACGGACTGAATTTGAGAGGTGTAGCTAGTAACTAAGAATGTGAATGCCTGAACTGTTATCTCAATAAAAGTGTCAGTCCCATGGTAAACTTTCCCTAATCAAGGCAACTTTCTTAATGCTTAAAAAGTAGAAATAGAGAAGAACAGGACGAGGAATGTAAATAAAATGTCAGATAACTACTCTAAATTGATGTGCAGGAATTAGTAGGGATATCAAACTTTACAATTATGAGCTCATAACCTCTCTTTACAAACACCTGCCTTGAATCCAGGAACACGATCACATTTCATTTGGAAAGGCAACAAAAGTGTGATAAAGGATGAGATGGCGCAGTGCTATTCTTCCTGCGGAATCAGCTGTTTCATTCCACTTTCAAGAATTTATAGCTGTAAAGATAAGATATACACTGAAGAAAAAAAAAAAATCAAGGAAAAAAGCGCTCTTGAAATCGTGTTAGAGGGTGAATGACTATTAAGTGTATTACTTCAATTGAACCAAATTGTTTAGTGTGTTTGTCTTGTCTGTAAACTGAGAAGATAAAGTTCCTCCCTTGACACAAACATAGCGGTATCGGTGGCTAATGTGGCCTGGTAGATCTAAGGAGAATCGTTGCTCCGTTTTAATATTTGTATTTATCTTGTACGACTGCTCAGTAGTTTTTCCAAGCTTGATAAAGGATATGCCATAAAATGCAGTCCAGGAGCCTATGGGATGTGTGTAAGAATTCTCTAGGCAGTTCTGGTGGCGTTTGGTATAGGCTATTTTATCAGTTAGCTGATTGTTGACCCCAAGAAGCAGAAAATTTTGCATGTGGATTGTAGAAAGATCTTTGCTCTTTCTGCCTGAACTTTGCAGTTTAATTTTATGGCTAGAGATACTTTCCTCTCATATATGCCTAACAAACTGATTAGTAAACAATGACCTTTCTGTTTCAAAAAACAGGCCTGTGCTGATACCATGAGTCAAGTAGACTTATTTGTTGATTGCATATACCTTTCTGTTGTAATGTACTGTTTGCTGATGGCGGCTCTGTTACCTCATCTCTAACCTTTCTGTTAAAAAATACTGTTACCCGGTCTCCGAACTGAAGAAACGCAACTGTTTTTATTTACAGGAATGCCGTTGGCTCAGGCTGTAGCAATTCTTCAGAAACACTGTCGCATTATCAAAAACGTCCAGGTTCTCTACAGTGAGCAGGTGAGTAGTGCCTGGTCTGGCCGCGTCGTACACCTCACTGTGTCCCAGAATGAAGGCATTAGGGGGTATACTGATACTGTGTTGGGCTAACGTACGTATTGTATGAGTTGTGGACCATATCAGAAGCATAGCTTTTATAACAGTTTCACATCAAGTGTAATAATCTTCAACGCAGTGCAGTGATTTAACCGATAGCAGTTTTGTGTATGCAGTGGTGGGGTAGTAGTGTGGTGTTTTGTTTTTTTTTTAGGAAGGGAAATGTTCTGTAATTACCTGGATAACTTAATTCTAGTGTTTTTTACATTATCATTGTCAAGTGTTGCAGTATTTTTGAAGTACTGAATCACTTATAACTTTCCACTTTCATCTTTGGTTCAGTGGTGATGAACCCACTGAAAAGGCTTCCGCACCTCCTCTCTGGATCTGCAGTTTTGTCTGCGGAACGTGGGTGCAGTAGATTAAACCAGCTATAGATGTTTAATCATTCTTCGTAACTAAACATTCCTTAGTTCGCAATACATTTGACTCCCATCAAAAAGGGGACTACAAGTGAAACCTTTCTGCTAGGTCGAATAAAAGGTGTTACATACCCACCTTCACGCTGAAGGAGGTGGAAGGGAAGAGGAGACAGGACACAAGGAGTGTGACTCCCCAAAGGTGTATTATGTGAAGTGCATATTAATCAGGAGGTGGTATTCAAATGTTGTAGATTACCTTTTTCCTGATGCAAAGATCTGCAAAGTTTGCTAGAATTTCATTTTGTATCAAAATACCAATTGACGTCTTGTGAATTCACAGTGAATAACTGAATGGCTAAGGAACAAGCTTGACTCTGGCGTTTACTGCTGGATACATATTTCGTATAATTAAATGGGTTATCCTTTTTTGTTTGACAATATGTAGATTTATGGGTTTTACGATGACTGAATATTTACTTTGCAAATTGAAAATCTAGCTCCTTGTACTTAATGCATGGGAGCATCCATCTGGCAGTGAATGCGTTCCTTGGGTTTTGTACGCTTTAGAGGTTTCTTAGTTTTTCTTACCCCAGGGCATTCCAGAATTATTTCTAGGTTTGTTTAGATAACTGATGAGATTTCCATTCCTCCCAGTTTTGTAGAATCACAAAAAGACTAGCGGTCCGGTGCTAGAAAGCGAGGTATACCACTGCTTAGCTCTTCACGCCTCTTGGACAGCTACGTTGTGCTTGACCACGTACACTGAATTTTTATAGTATCTGCTGGGGTTGTTCTTAGATTATTTTTTTTTTTCTCCCCAAATGGTAATAAATGTAATCTGCATAGTCCTACAAAATAGTAGTTCTCAGCTTTGTGGAATAATTGTGTTGATACTTTTTTTCCATATATTATTCTGATTCAGCACCTGATATTGGTGCAGTCTTTTTCCACATGCAGCTCAGGGGCTGCAGTGACCGTCTGGCTATATCCTCACCTTCGTGCAGAACATCATGCACTTCATTAGCAGCTGGCCACAAAGAGCTGCTGGTGCAGAGCTTTAAATAAACTTTGCCATGCACAACTTTAATCTAACTAAACTATATCTGAACAGCCTTTATGTCTGTCTTCTTTGCTTTCTAAAAGAATGCCTTTGAGCATAGTGATCAAATGTTATTTAAAGTTGTTGCATCTAAAGCACTGACTTTCTGATCCTGGAACTGCAGCAGTGAGTACTTCCTTTCAAAAATTTATATGACAATTAAATGCAATTAGATCTGCCCACAGCTCTCTTTTTAACTTGACATAAATGGGATGCCCAAACTGTGCCAAAAAAGCTTCATGAACCCTTTGCTGTGACTAAAGAATTTTAACTCCTTTTCGGTCAGTTTAAGTGGGGTACTTAATTGTCTGTTTTCCTAAGCCTCTTCCTCTGGATTTGTGTTGATGGGATTGTTCAGTGATAACGGTTTTTCCTGCAGCTTTATGTAGATTAGTGATGTTAACTGCACATTTGAATTCTTCCCTTGAGGAAGGACTTTCCCCTTGCTTCCCAGTGTCATCTTTCATACTTGAGGTTCTATTTTGTGTCTTAAAAGTCCCATGAACTAAATTTGTGCCCTTGAAACTTTTCTTGTATTAGAACGTATGCCAGCGTAGAACAGAAGCTATTGGCTATAATAATGATTAAGCTTTTCCTCAGATGTGTGTGGGTTTTTTCACCCGCTCAAAAGTACTTGTAATGTTCTCATTAATTTTGGAATAACCTTAAGAAAATTCTGCTTGGAAACCAGTGAGATGCAGAGCATATCCCATATCAGAAAAGCTCTGTTGGTATATTTAAATGTAACGCAGCACATGTTTTTTGCTCTATCTGTAGCTTTTCTAAATTGGACTTATAAAGGATTTTTTTTTAAAAAAAAAGACCATCAGGATCAACATTAGACATTTTTATCTCGGGCTCATGGCTATATTGCAGTGTTGCTTCAATTCCACACGGCATCATAAAAGTTTGACAGCAATAGTGAAGTATCGATGCCATTGTGCAAGGTGCTGTGAAGACTTCATTTAGAATACAGCTTACACGTCAGATCACCGGTGTTGAAGAAAGACGAGCTCAAACTGAACCTGCTTTGGGAAAAGCTATGGGACTGATCAAGGGGAGTGGGAAATCTGCATCACAGGAGACTGAAAGCCCTGTGGCTTGTTTTGACCTAGCAATGTGAAGTCTAGGATCTGATTGTTTAAATACATGGTTTGGGAAGGGATGGGAGGTGCACATGAGAATGCACAAAAAGTATCCAGGCTGGAAGACAGTTCTGACGTGAGAAAATTTAGGATGAAAATTAGGCTTCTGTCAGTCAAAGCGCAGACCTTCCCCAGTAGAGCAAAGAAGGGGAGTAACAGTTTTTAAGATAGCTTATGCTTAGTTCATAAAAAGGGCTGTAGGGTGTGGCTGCTCACATTAGAAGCCCGTATGTGCCCCCAGATGTTCTACCCTCGTTCTGTCTTTTGCTAGGGGACTGCTTGGTGCAGTTCTAGGGTATGAGTATTGCTGCCTGCCTGTCCTTCAGACTTTGTTCTCCTCTGGGGAGCTAGTTGTGGAGGGTGGAGCTTTAGGACGCAAATGCGCTTTAGATGGTACATGATGAAATAGCTGAATTGGGGCCAACTGGCTGTGTATGCATGGATTGTACCGGTACCGGCGCGGTGAGCAGCTTCCACAGCATCACAGCAGACTGAGATGGCATAGAGCCTATACAGACACCAGTGAAGCCAGTGGAATGTCTCCTATTGACTCCAGCAGACTGCAAATTAAGCCTTTCGTTGTTATGATTCACAGTAACTAAGGAAACCTAAATTCAATTCACAACATAAGAGTCTGAAGCCTTCCTTTTGAGGCCTGAAAAAGACTGTGACACTCTTTGATTTTTGAAGTGGAAAGCCTTCTCTCACCATCTTTCTGTCGAGTGCATGCTTGGTTCTGATGTGAGGCTTGGTGAGGTGGCCTATTATTTTTGTGCGCCAGGAATGCAGCGGGCTGTCCCTGCATGATGTCTCTGATGCTAAACTCGGAATGTTAATTTTCAAGGTGGTTCTGCTCACCCCCCACTTCCCTGCTTCCTTTGAAGTAATGAACAATTTCCCCTTTTGGGAGTTCTTGCAGGGTGCAGGTCTCATGCAGGCACTTCTATTTCTTTTCATGACGAAGCTGAAGGGGTTGAGAGGTTTGGCCAAATCTATTTTTGTTATCCTTATTCATTGAACAAGTGGTTGTTTTCTGAGGTAGCTTTGTTTTTTCCAAAGTAACCAATTTATACTTATACAATGATATCTATCTTAACAAAGAAGCCTTGAAATTAAAAGCCTAACAGCTTTTTTTGTTTTACAGTCACCTCTTAGCCACGACCTCATCCTTAACCTGACTCAGGATGGAATCAAACTGCTGTTTGATGCTTTCAATCAGCGACTTAAGGTAATAAAACATGGCAAAACAAAACCCTAGGGTATAGGGACACTTAACAAAGATTATTAAGTATGTGACCCTCTTATACATTTAATTTGCCATATATAGTGCTCTCTTGTGATAATGAACTGCATTTCTTTGGTTTGGGGGTTGAATCTTGGTTTATAGGATTAGGACACTTTAACATTGTACTGGGGTACAAGTGTAAGAGTGCCATAGGAGTAGGATGGCTCAGTGCGATCTCACTTGCCCGTCTTGTCTCAAGATGCACCAGAAGCTGCAAAAGGCCAGAGCTAAAGCTGAGCCTGGGATTTGAAATCAGGCCATCATTTAACACAAACCAGAGAGTGTTGTGTTTTCCAAAGCTGTTCCTTAATTTGTGCTGCCATTTTATTTTGAAAGCAAACTTGCTTCCTCCTATTCTTAGTTTTCAGTTGAGTTGCGTTCATACTGGTGTGGCCGTAACTGCATGCTTTCTCCCAAAAAGCCACATTCAGGACTGTTGGGAGGCGATGCCTCCTGCACTCACAGTTTGTTCTGGATGAGCTTTTATCTCTGTGGTCAAAGTCCCCAGCCTAGCAATTCCACAGCTGTGCTTTTAGGTGACCAAGTTTTCATCTGCCTCTCTACGATGCTTTGTGTAGTTAAGATGCAAAAAAAAATAAAAAATAAAAAAAAAATTAAAAAAGGGCAGGCTGTCCACTAACCTGCCATGGCATTTACGGTCGCAAAAAATCTGTTATGAAAGTAGTATGGTTCATCCATACAAAATGGGCTGCTGGGGGACTGTAGAGAGATGACTAGATCAGTATGAATTTTTGAAAAGCTTTCTTAACTGAAACTTTTAAAATATCTGTATGGAACTTCTTAGTTACTCGGGATGGTGCTTTGGGCAGGACCAGCTATGCTGAAGAAGTGGCAGTGTGGTTCTCGCCTGGGGTGCATAAATTGCTTACTACAGTGCCTGGGTGTTGATTGGGCTAATTGGGTGAGAGTGTAGGGCTCTGACTGCCATGCTATTTAACATTTGAAAGCAGAAGCTGGGGCTAAATGTGATGCTAACAAACAGAATGCTTATCCTTTAGGTAAGTCTGCAATGTGGTGCTCACATCCATACTTCCAAGTGTTGGAACAGCGGTAGCCTTGTTCCCCTTACTCACTCCTGTCTCCAGTACAACCAGCAGCAAAACGTCACTCTCCAAAATGTCAGCCTAGTGATTTATCAGAAAAATCACTGTAAAAGCGTAGCAGTGTGCTATCGGCTAAACTTGAGCTCTCTGTAGACTTTAAATGAATAGCAACCCAAATTCGTAGTTATTGGAAGTACTTATTTCTCCAGTAGTAACCTGTAACACCATGATACATGTATATTTTTCTTTTAAAAAACATCTTATATTAACTATAAAAATACCTATTTTGAAGAACAATTTTCAGTGCAATTTGAGCTCAGGTGGAGGACAGCTGAGCACTTTTTTTTTTAGATTTCAGTTTGTAATTGCCTTCTGGAAGTTTCTGTTCATGAAGTCATTCTGTAATAATGGGATTTTGATTTTTGTGAAGATTTAGAACTTGATTAATCAGATTGTGAATGTGAATTTACGATTTTCAAGAGAATATCTTGAAAATTCTCGTTGTCAGGTGGGTACTTATCAGTGTAAGCTACACCTGCTGTACGAAACTTTTCCAAAATATATTTAATTCTTAAGGAGATGGAACTCAAAACAAAATTACTTCGAGGGCATGGTTTGCTTACTGACGTTTTTTGGAATGTCACAATCTTGTAGTGTTTTTGAAGAGCTGTAGGTAGCATGTCTTTTCATCTCCAAACAGTTTTTGAGGGTCTGGCTTTGTCATTTCAACACCCAGCATTCTAAGAACTACGCAAGAGCTTTTCTTCTCACCTTCCTCCACAATGAGTTTAAAGAAAAAATAGAAAAAACAAACTCTTACGGTATGTGTTTTGAAGTTTGTTTAAAAAAAAAAAAAATAGAAAAAATCAATCTGTCTGGTGTGTTGTGGTTCAGTGGTCTGGTGATACCCTTAGTTTGTTTGAACTATGAAGAGTAAAGCTGTGTAAATGCGTACAATGCTATGAAAATTTACACTTGTAAAAGCATTCAGAAATCTTAATAGAAGAAATTCTATGGGATCAGTTCAGAAGTGAGCAGTAGGACTTCTTGAAGAATAGTGTAGGTGTAGGATAAGTAATGCCTGTTTTCAAGATGGTGTGACTCTGTTTTCAGTGTTGCTCAGCAGCAGTAAAAGTGAAAAAAGCAGGATGCATTTTTTTTCTTTGCTTTGTGTGTTGTTTTTTAATACGCTCTTGCTATTTGGCTGTGAAAAAGAGATTGAAATACAGGCTACTAAAATAGAAAGACTTGACAGACGGAAAGAAGCTGGTGCAGGAATAAAGCCATGGTAATATTCCTAAAAAGTTTCCTCCCTTTTTTCAGGGAGGGGGAGAAGGCTTGTGCATTGTCCCTGCTCTCTTTCAGCAGCCAAAGCGCCACAGGACTTGTTAATGCATTAGTTTTGAGCTAACCTGAGAGTAGATCCGGGACCAGGTTCTGAAAACATTACTGTGAATTTTAGAAACAAGGTCTGTCACGCACGCTCCCTCTGAGGTGGAGAAAGTTCAGTTTCACAGCGCTGGTCTGTTATTGCTGGTTAGTAGATACCTGAACATTTTTGACTCTTACTCAGTAGTAATTACCAAACAATGAGTGTGACAAAACATCAGGTTTTAATCACTTAACCCAGCTGCCTTCTGGCTGGGTAGTAAACCATCACTGAATACTCCTCGGTCTTCTCAGTTGTTTGTTCTTCTGCACGTAGAAAGAATCACTTTTTGTAGTGGTGACTGTTGTAGCTTCTATAGTTTAAAACATAAATCCTTTTCTAGCGCTATGGCCTGTTGCAGTGTTTCTTCAGTATGTGCCTTTCATGACTTTTATGAGATCTTCTGACTACCTCTAAACTTTGCTGACTTGTGCTTGTTTCTTCCTCTGCTGTTAGTAAAAAGAAATGTTGATGTGAATAGATCTGTCTGAATCGTGGGAAGAGGGCTGATGACAAATGGCTGGCTGCTCTTGGGGTGTTTCTTTCGCAGGGGACCTCATTTAGGCAATGTGCTGTTCCTCATGCACTGCTGCTTCTTGTTGTTTGACTCGTCCTTTTGTCTTTCACCACCGCAGAGTATTTCAGCAGAACTTCAGGAGAGTGCCTGATACTCTCTGGTAGTTGCTGCAAAACTAGATCTGTGTGTGGGGTGGTTTTATTTTATTTTCAGAAACTTTTTTTGGGGGGGGGGGAAGAGGATGTGCAGAGTTAGTTTAAAAAAAAAAAGTAAGATCATTCCTAGCTTTTCATAAAAGTAGCCTTTGTTTTTAACAAGCGGTGCAGTAAAGGAAACCTGGACATGTCAAACTGCATTTGAATTAAAATGCTGGATAACCAGGTTTTTCCAAGAAGCATAATTCAAAGTATACTTATTAAGAAGAAAAATTTGTTTCCTCTCCTTTATTTTGGTTCTGCTAGAATGTTCATTTGTTACTTGTTTTTTGCTATACTTATTGCTTATATCCTGAAATGTGTGGGCTTTCCCAGCAAAGGGCTTCAAAGAACTCTTCCAACTTTTTATGAGTCAACAGTGTACCATTAAATGTTGGGGTTTTGGGGGTTGTTGTTTTTTTTTTTAATAGTAGTTTGAGCATTGCAAGTTGTTTTATTTAGGGTTATTTCCCAGGCATCTCCCAAAACCAAGACTTCCTTCTTAGCTGGTGATATTTTTAGGCTTTAAAGCCACATTTGGTAGCAAGCTCCCTGGGGAATTCTGCTTTGTTGTCTAGCTGAAGAGTGAGTCCTTTCTAAATCTGCCGGTGATTTGTGGGAGGATTATACAAAGCAATAAAAAGGCGTTCTTTTCTTTACAGCAGTTAGGATGTGCTCCACGTATTTTCCTTTTCCTGCTGGCACAGGAGCACATATGTAGGGTGGAGGAAGCTTGTGTTTGACCATGGTTACTCACCAAAAATGATCTGCTTAAAGCCCAGTCTAGCCTCAGGATCTGGTACCAGTCACATAAAAATCATATGAAATCAATCTCAAGTGCACATATGCAGTAATGTATTGAGAACAAAGGATCCATACCTAATATTACCTGCAGAGAGGGGAGCTCCTTGGAATATTCACTAAGGTCTAAAATGTTTAGTTAATATCAGAACTAGGTATTATAGCTTGCTCTGATTCTTTGTGGGCTGCTTTTCTGATTATCTTCAGTAATGCTTGGGGAGATTGCTAGGTATCTTTTTATGTAGCATTCCATTTCAATACTACTACTCAGTTTTGTTGTGTTCGTCTTTCCCTTTAGAAGAAGAGTTGGAAAATTGAAACAGTGCAGTCAGCGCTAGGAGCAACTGAAAAAATGGCCTAGTGTTTGACGTTCATTAGTGGATTCCCGAATTAGCCAGCCTTTTCTGTTATTTTCCTTTGAAGTTGCTTAGGAGTCATCTTTGCAGAAATCAAGATGCTGATGTATTGGTGAAAAGATTACTTTCTGCAGGTCGGTGCTGATTTACGGGGGATCTGGAGGTGCTGTACTCAACCCACAGTTGTTTCTCAGTACTTGTTTCAGGTGCGCAGTTGCTGAGTCAGTTTTTGGAGTTTCATCTCCGTTGATGTGATTTATCCTAGCAGAGTTCTGTTAGGGAGGGGAGTGAGCAGCACTAGCTAGTTTTGCCTTTTGACAAGAATTTGCCTCTGTAATGACTCACAAATGTGTGAAGCAATGTGGTAATGTTTTTGTTTCCTGTGTTTCAGGTGATTGAAGTTTATGACTTGACTAAGGTGAAGTTAAAATATTGGTAAGTGATTTAAGACCTCCCTTAATTTCTTCTTGATTACAGTGACTGGTTTCTCTCCTTTCTTTAATCCTGAATTCATTTTTTCAATCATTCTTGTTAAAAAACGAAAACGACTGTCAAAATAGAATGTAGATAATTACCTGTTCTTGAACGTAGCACTTGGTTAAATTACCAGTTTACACTTTCCTTCAGTCTTAGAGATTTCTTCTAATTTAAATGTGGTATTGCCATGAGTAAAAATTTGTAGCAGCCATTCAATATTCTTAAGGCAAATTCATTTTGTTTCCTTTTTCAGTGGTGTCCATTTTAACTCTCAGGCAATCGCTCCAACCATAGAACAAATTGATCAGTCATTTGGAGCAACACATCCAGGAGGTAAGCTGAAGTGTTTCTGAGAGTCGGAAGCACACCTAGATTGACAGACTTCTTTCTAGGAAGTCTTTCCTGTATAACTGCCTGGAGAAATGCTTCTGTTGTCAAATGATCTGAAGTTGTGTTCCATAGTGGTCCTATTATTATAGCTGGGATATCATGTAAAATGTATTGTAAGTTCAATTGTGACTTTCTTTAAGTGAAATAGTGAGGCAGAGAGTCATTGGCACAGAATGGTGCGTCCAGATATCATTAATGATCTGTTTTGAACTGCCAGGACCAGAAAATTGTGAGCTGCTGGTTTTACACATTCTTACGCGTGGTCAGCTCTCAAGTGCCCTTAGGGATGAAGGATACCGTGAACATACAGACGTTAGAGCTGATCTCTGTGCGGACTCCACCAGGACTGTTTGCTCAGGCTGTGTGCTCTGACAACATGGTTATACCCACTGAGGCAGGATGAAGTCTGAGCCTGCGTGTGACTGGCTTGCATCTCCCTGCCTCTGCTTCCTGTTACTGGGAGCACTGGGGAGGTGTGCAGTCAGCCCACGTGTAGCGTGACCAGCACCAAGACAAGTTTGTTTAACCTGGCTGAACCCGCTCTGACTCTTGCACGGCTACTTGGCTGTTCACCACCTCTGTAGCAGGAAAAAGACTATCTTTAAGCTTCTTGTTTGCATATGAAAATGGAGGGTGTATTTCAGGGGTTTGTTAGGTGATGAAAATAAGCCAGTGGTGAAACTTTGAAGAGGATATTTAAAATTAAACTGCTCAGGAACCTCCAAGAAATGGAGCCATAAACTGGCATAACGAGAAAGAAGATTAACTCCATGTAGGCAAGATACCCTTTTTAGAGTATCATTTTCTATTTTTAGCTTAACCCAGTCCATTTGCAGTAGTCAGGCTGATCCCAAATAGGCTAGTGTTCTTTGTGATTGATGGTGGTTGCATATCCAGGCTTTGTCCCTGTTCTCTGCAGATGCGCTCTTGCACATCACAGAACAGGATTTATTAACTGTGGAGGGTCATGTGGCTAAAGCAATATCATTGCATAAAAGCCTGCTGTAGTAGATGAGTATCGGATTGAGATAAATGAAGCTTGGAGGATTTCTAGCCATAATACTCCGAGGACCAGAATCAGCCTTTTTAAACTTCGCTTTGGTCACGATCTTAACATTTCCTCTGAGGGAGAAACTCTGAGAACTATAGTTAGCTATTATGGAAATAGTATGTACAAGACTTTAATTTTAGCTTGTTCTGTGACAATGGTTTATTTGCAAATGTTTAGAGGAAAAGTGCTTGCAAAACTCTGTGATATTATGAACGATAAAAATAAATACTCGGCTGTAAGCATTGCTTACGATACCAATACTGCCTTTTATTACTGCACAGAATTGCATGCAAGCGCTTAAAAGCGTAACTTGGCACCACGTGTCTTCGTGCTGAATTTGCCAGATCTTATGCAGCTATCATATTCAATTAAGAAAACTTGCACACTTGCTTCATCTGATGATAGTTTTTCATAACATCTTTTCATCCAGCGACACGTAGCTATGAAAATGTATTTATTAAAATGTTGGCCTATATTGCCATTTTGCTAGTGCATTTGCTTATTCAGTTTCCTCACTGGAAATTCAGTATCTTCCGTTAACAGCCTACTTAGCAGAAGTAAATTCTCTCTATTAAGCTGCAGTTTGAACTGTATATGCAATGCAAGTTTTTTGATAACTCTTTTTTTTTTTCTCCTCTGTGTTTTCTGAAACAGAAAAGGCAAAAACCCACCATAGTGTTCAGCATGTGGGAGGGATGATGGTGGTGTTTTGATGTCCCACAAAAATTTGAGCTGGGGCGGGGAGACAAAGGTGGGAAGAGAAACCTTCCTTTTAATGTGACCCGGGTACCAAAATGCCGGTTTTCATGAAAGTATGACATAACCATCCATTTTCTTCTCTGTACCCATGCTCCTGCAAAACCCCAATTCCAGCCCTTTAAGTTTAAAACTATTTTGTTTGTCTCTGTGTTAACCTCCCCCAGAATTTCAAACAAAATGTTGTCTTTCACTTAAAACCAAGGTGGTTGCAGCAGAACTTTCCTGCAACAGGATACACTAATAGTTTCAAAACATATTTCAAAAGGGTAGCAACGGTTTTGTGTTGAAACCGACCTTCAGTGAACAGTTTTGGTTTTGCCAAATCAGTGGTTTTAAAAAAGAAGAGTCATCGGGAAAATTGCGAGCAGCTTCATTACTTTTTGGCTAATGTGAGTTTGAAATGTTGTAGTAACTTTGTCATGGGGCTGATTGAAATATGACCACTTTGGAGGTCAATAGCTTCATCCAAGCCAAGATTTTTATCCCACATTTCCATGATTCTCTGACCTGACCTCCTGCTGGGGAGCGCTTGCTCTTGCCAGTGGTTCTGTTGAAATCACATCCTGTTCTGAGTCCTCGTGGATGCGGCTGTTTGCCGAAGTGCTGTTCGGCATGGGTAAGGGCTGTGGGATTGAACTGAAGTCATAAGGTAGAAGAAGAAAAACATCCTTCCCTCCTACCACAGTGGCCTTGCAAGGATGGGAGCATCCTGTCTTCTAGCTCTGTAACTCTGAGACTTCAGAGGTTGCCCAGGCTCCCCTGGGGTGCCAGAAAACTCTTGTGCTTGATACCAGGAAGACTTGACTTTTGGATCTGCTTTTATCTCTGCTTTTATCAGGACTTTGTGCATTGTGCAGGCTTGCTGGTGTCAGTGGCTTTGTCCTGTCCTGCTCTACAGAAACATTTTCCAGCTGGTCACACTCTGCTGCTTTGCTGGAAGGCAGGCGCTGTCCTCTTCTTTCACCTAGAGTGCAGCAGCAAAGAAAGAGGGCTTTTTGCTTCTGTCAGAAATTTTGAATGGAATTATTCTGCAGGATACCTGTGTAGTAAATAAATAATAATAAAAAAAAAAATAAAAAAGGCTTACCTTGTTCAGTCACGTGGTGGTGACATATGGTCTTGAGGGAGACATGAGAGAACTTCCTAAGGAAAAAAAACATTCCTTGCCCTTTAAGCCTAAACATCAACAAATATTGCAGGGGTTGGGAACCGATGTGATTTATATAATCAGATATCACACTTGGCATGACTAGGGGAAAAACACTTCTCCAGCTGGCTGTGGGCTTTGGAAAAGATGCCTCATAATTTATCACATGAGAGAGATTTGTGTAATTTTCCTGCAGATCAAAACATTTCCCTCTCCCCACACGTTTTCTTTTGAGTGACAAGCAGGGAAAATGCTCTTAACCAGCACATTCTGCAGAAAAGGCAAATGATGACTTTTGAAAGCTTAATGCTTATTGCTCAACTATTATTTTTCCATCCTGACGGTCTGGCATTGTCCAGATATCTTGTGACATGTCTTTCAAGTTGAATATTTGAAAGGCACTTTGGAGGGGGGGGAAATAATAATATATATTTATGTGCATTTTCTCTCTATGCCATGTCATCTTAAATATAAAATTGTAAGGAAAAAGGAATATTGAACCAATTTCCATTGGTAAAGTGGAATAAAGCAGCTTCTCTTGTTGGAGTGTTTCTTTATTGTTTTTTTGCCTCTGCTGATTTCAAACTGGTTTGCAAATGTACTAGCTTCTGTGTGTTACAAGGACACTATGTTCCCCCCAGTGGCTACTGGGCACAGGTTGACGCTTGGTAGCATCAATCCCAAAACTGTTCCCAAGCTCCCAGTCTCCTGGGATTGTTTTTAAGCTTTCCACAGTCTCACAAAACAGTGTGTCCTATTAAAGTGAGTACTGGGGTGACTTTTATTGCTGTTTATAGTTGATGATGTGCAATTTATTGCGATGAATCAGGACGTCTCGTGATGTGATGACAGCCGGAAGTCTGCACATGTCCTCATTTATTACTGCTCTTTGTAAAAGCTGACCGATCAGCTGGGGTTTCTGGTGGTACTATTTTTAGTTATTGTTGTAAACGGCCTAGGACCTGTGTGTCTGGAGCATTTCCTTCTTGTGCCAGGTTGCTCAGGAACGTGGTTAGCTGAACCGGGGCATGCAAGCTGGAACTCCTCTTGGGAAAGAGAGGTGGAAGTGACAGGGAGGTACCTGAGAGCTCCCGCTCCGGAATGTACTTTCCAGTGGTGTGAAACACAGAACTTATCAGCGTTCTGGGCACATGTCTCTAAAAGACTTACCGGTTAATATTGTACAAGTGTTTCACATAACAATGGACAGAATTGTTTTGTACTAATAGTAGCTCTTTAAACTACTTTAGGCATATTAAGGTATAATTGATTGTGCCTTATTGTATAATTGTATCATTAGGGATAGGTTAGTGCCTACAGGCTTACATAGGCAACTCTTACTTTAATGAATCTAAGGTTTCTCTTATTGCTGTGTTTCTGCTGCAACAAATTAAAAGGAAAACTATTACTGTCCTGTTTAATCGTGTTCCTCCTGCATCTTAAGATGTAGTAAATCCATGGAGGTGATGGAAGTGCTGTTAGGTCTGAACTGGAGAATTCGTAGTTTAATAACTCTGTTTTTACTTTCTTTTTCCTTTTAGTGTATAATTCAGCTGAGCAACTCTTTCACCTCAATTTCAGAGGACTGTCGTTTTCTTTTCAGTTAGACTCCTGGACTGAAACTCCGAAGTACGAGGTCAGCAATCATTCTTAGTTAATGGATAGTCTTTTTTGCCTCTATGGTACTTGCAAAATACCACCTACAGCATGTCTCGCCTGCAAGCAGAAGAAACCAGTAATTTGGAAGGGATTTAACTCCTCAGTTGTGCTCTTATTCATGCTATGTAATCATTTCAAAGTTAAAAATTTTCTTCCTTTTAGCAGAAGGCGTATGCTTAGAGGTTTTGCTTGCATCAGGAACTGGGACTAGCAATTCTGTTGTTGAAAGGAGTCGTCTAAAAATACAACCGCTGTCTATGCAAATACATAAATATTAAGCAATCTACAGGAAGGCTGTTCTTTTATCAGATATTTTTGAATCTCATCAAAGTGATTACGCAATTAAACTAGGGTAGAGTTCATAAAATACGTTTTCATCTTAAGTGTCCTTCAGTACAAGTGCTTTTAGAAAGCCAGCTGAATAAGCTTTATTTGTAATGCCTGTTTGCATATTCACCAAATGTTCAGATGAGTTCCTGCATAATTGAACGTATTACTGGATTCTCAGAAGTCTTTGGAAATCACTGTCTCTAGTGGAAACAAGATCAGTTCTTCTGTGATTTCCACTTATGCTAACAAAAATGTATGTATAACTTGTTTTGTGTGAGGATGGAAATGCTTTCAGTTGGATTATCTAGGCTTATCCGTTAAAAAGAATGTGTGCTGCATGGTATTAAAATAAAAAGGAAGCATCTAAAGAGCCAAAACAAAGTGGGAAAAATCAACCCATGACATGATGACGCATGTGCTTATGTCACAACCTAGACTTCAGTAGTTGTGTTTTGACATGTGAAAGAACAGGGGGTAACCAGGGGAAGTTACTATTTAGCAGTAGTAAAGGTCTGGTGGATTTCGGAAATACTGGAAGGTAAATAGAAACCTAGTAACTCCAGCAGAAGGAATGCCCCAATAAAGAGCAGTTGCTTTTCATGCAAGAGTTCCTAGGGCATTTATGAATGAAACGGCTGAGCTGCTAAAAGTCGATTGTTATACCAAAGATTTGAAAAAAATGTTAAAATGAAATGCTGCGATCAGTTTTAGCCATTGGATCTGTGTATCTTGTTTTGGTATGTCGTTCAGTTAACTAAGAAAATAATTAGGGATAGTTACAGAAAGCTTGGTTCAAATAGGCTTTGAGAGGGTTGTAGCTGCCAGAACAGTGCAGAAAATAATTTTGCGTTCTGGAAGTCTTTTATGCAGGTGTTCGGGTTATGTTAGTAAAATGTTGTTTGCACAGAGTGAAAGGTGAGGTTTCCCCAGGATTAGAAATAGGGTAATGTAGAAAACAGTAGTATGAAACAGTCCACAGGAAAGAAGACTTGTTTGTGGAGCCGTTCGGGGAGGAGTGTTAGGAAAGGCTGAATGAAGAGTGAAATAAGTTTGAAGGTGTGAAAATCTTTCGAGTTCAGAGAGGATCACACAGAAATGCTAAACTACTTAGCAAAGCAGTGTAATGTCTGCTTATAGAAATGAAAAAAACTCTGAAGAAAACTGTCAGTTTTTTTTTTAATATATATAGCTGATAGCAAACTGTAGGTGAGGAGCACATGAAAACCTACTCACACTGTTTTCTGTTAAGAAAAGAGGCATATATGGCCCAGGCACCTCCATGGCTCCAGAGAACACTTCTCTGTTGCTGAGGCATTAGTATGCTTAGTAATCTAAAGCCTGACTACTTTAGAAAGCCATGTTTTGAGGTGGTCATGTTCTGGGCAAATTCAGAAAGAGGATGGAAACCAGGGCATCTCTAGATTTGTTAAGTATTGGCTTCTAAATATATACAGCAGTGAAGGTTATTGCTCTGGGTTCATTTTTTTTATCGTAATAACTTTTTGTGTTTACCTTATGTAGTGTACAGCTAAAGTAGACCGGGATAACCGTTTGCATATTGTGCATCTTGGTTTTTCTTGTGACAAAGTTAGTGTCTTTTCTGTCCAATGCCAGCAAAGTATGTTGATAGTGTTGAAGAAAAAAGTCTTGTCATCTTCAAAGTTGAAAGGAACATGCTCTTACAGCAATGAAAGACCGAATCTGATTTCCTTAGTGTGCTTTCTATTTGATGAGAACACTCAAAATCCCTGTCAAAACAATATGGGTAAGAGTGTGGTGATAAGGAGAGCAGAAAATCTATTTAACGAATGAGTCTCTGTTCATCAGATAAAGGCATTTTATAAACCAGCAAAAATGTTAAAGGGCTGAAATTAATGCAGTGGGAGAGAAAAAAGAATTTCTACCTTTTAGACTACACTGTATTTAAGTTCTAAGAAACTGGCTATCAGTACAAATACGTTTATATTGCTAGTTGCCAGTGGTCAGACCAAGAAAATCCACATTCTAAGTACGAACATGGCTCATTGTCAGACTAGTGCCATCTTTTGGTGGATAAACATAGTGAGCATTCCCCCCCAGCCTGGGAATCCAGAAGTGGTGTCACGTAAAGAAACACCATCTAGAAGGGTTTTTTGTTGTTGTTGGGGTTTTTTCCCTCCCCTCTGTCGTTGGCTAGAATTGGTAAGCATGTATTGTAGCTCTAATGTGATTTATAACTTTGACCTGAAGCGTCTTCTGTGTCGTGTAACAAGAATGATTTTGTCCATCCACAGCCTAACTTCGCCCATGGTCTAGCCTCTCTGCAAATTCCCCATGGCGCGACTGTGAAACGTATGTACATCTACAACGGAAACAGTCTGCAGGATACCAAGTACGTACAACTGGTCATGCTGTTTTGATCATTTAGAATATACTTTTTCTAACCCATTTATTTAGGGCTTTGTGAAAGCTAAATATAATCTTATACCTAATTTTTTAGTTCAGTTTGGGTCTCATGAATCTGGTAGTGTGCGGAATGCCTTTAGATACTTGCCTCTCAAATTTCCATGGGCGTTGTCCTCAGACCTTATGATCAAATGTTGGTTTGATTTATCTTGGTACAAAATCAGCTTGGCTCAGCTGTAGTAGGCTAATTCAATTGACCTGAAAATTAATTCATTAAGCAAAGGAAGAAATGTAGCCATGCAGTTAGGCTATTCTTGCTCTAGATTTTGTTTGCATGCTAATGACCTCTTCCTAGACGAATCAAAGCCGGTGCAGGCAGTCAGTCATTTTGTAGTGTATTGGTACTATGTATGTCATGGCAACCAAGGGTCTTAAACTCTCTCTCGATATAAAAGTAATAAAATATGTATTTTCAGGCTTAAGACATATGCATAATCTGCCATATATTCAATATGTTCGCAGTTACCTGACTGAACTTACTATTCCAAGGAAACTAATCTTCATGCCTTAATGGTAATGGGATAGTTTTATTTTAATAGGGTAATGTTTTCTATGGTGTTGAATTCTGTCTTCTTTTAAGTAGTAACTTATCGTACAACATCTGATGTCTTACTCTTTCTAAAAACATTGTTCCTGAGACTCCTTTTCTAGGAAAAATTGAAAGAACTTCTGTAAATTCTTCCTTTCAGCTTATAAATACCCAGACTGATAAGGTGGTAGTTTTTGTGGAGACAGTTGTGTTTTACTGTTACGAGAAGATTAGCACATCTGTGAATCACTGCTCAGAAGAGGGGGAACCTTGTTTATGCGGACATTGTCTCCTAATTAGAAATAAGTGCACTTCAGAAAAATATTGTTGTTTGTGCCCATCTGTGGCGTGGTCGGCTTTAGCAAAAGCACTAACTGTCACGTGGGGCTCTGGGTTGGGGGGTGGTGGTGTGAGGGCTCAAAGCCTGACTTTCAGCTCAAGTCATTCACGCAGGGGAGAAATTCACGTAAGAAAAGTGAATTTTTCAGAGCATATACAAACTAGCACACAGAAAAGCAGCCCTTCCATTGTAAAGGTCTTTCTTGGGGCTGTTACAATTTTCTCAAATATTATTGTAATTGAATTAAAATGAGAACTGTCCCAGTGAAGCAGTACAACTTTTTGCGATGTATCTGCACACGCTGAATTCGTATTCTGGGCTGCGGAGTACCTTCCGGAGAGCATCACAGCGAAGGCTGTTCTGCATTTCGGCGATGTGCCTAGTGCAAGGAGTAGGTATCTTTAAAAACTGTGACTTCAGTTTTCTGGAGAGAAATCTGAAGTGATACATCTTCATAGCAGGTATCCAAAGGCTAGATACATTTTCTGTAATTTCTGGAGTCTTTGAACCTTGGTGTTTATTTCACTAACAGTAAAGGTCCTGCATTTGAGTGCTGCCTTGTTGTTCCTTTTCCTTTTTCCCCAGACTTTCTGATCCTTGTTTTTAATATAAGTTTTAATCTTCAGTGCGACTTAAATGCAGCTTTGTCAATATTAACATGCTGTGTTCCAGTGCACTGGTACCAGCTTAATAATGGAGAATTTGAAGATTAAGCGAATCCTATACACTTTTTTTTTTTCTATGATTGGCTTCAGGGCTCCTTTGATGCCCCTCAGCTGTTTCCTTGGTAATGTGTATGCTGAGAACGTTGATGTTCTGAGAGATGGAACTGGACCCTCAGGTTTACGGCTTCGCCTACTCACTGCAGGTATTGGTGACACTCAGAACATTGAACTGGTTGCTTTCCTCGGGAAAGGAGGGATAAGCCTGTATAAATTAAGCATAGGTTATTTGTGATGATTTTACAGGTGATTTCAAAGGGTTCTATATATCTTATTTTGAACTATGGGAAACAAAACCCAATAAAAGCCCTGTGAAGGTGAATCTGTCTGCTCCTGCGTTTCCCTGGCCCTGGAGAAATCATGAGGGGACCGTAGCCCTGTCCTCTGTAGTTCCAAGTTCTTAGAGTCTGTTTGCAGAAATGGAATTTGTCTCCAGGTGTATGTGTAGAATAAAAAAAGTATATCATAATAATAACGAATAAAGCAAGTACATCATTAGAAAAAAAAATGAGAAATCAAGGAACCTTATATACATGTGCTTTTTCTGAGTTTCCAGTGGGCTGTATAATGTTGATATTTTTGTGATTAACTCTGGAAAGCTTTTAAAAATGGCAGCAAGAGACTACATCAATGCTGCAGCCTTAGCCTGCACTTTAATTCCATTTTCATTTGCTGTAGGAGACAGCAGTGAAAGTGACAGAGGCTGAGGAGTTTACCTTCTCCTTGCCTGTGCTTTCAGAGACAGGGGTGGGGGCTTAGGAATTAGGGAAAGATAAATAACTGCAAAGGAGCCTTGTTCAGTCACCCTGACTTGAGACTTAGTCTTTTTAAGAAAAAATACTGAGATGTTTTTAACAATTTTCATTAGCAGACTCGACTTTTGACCTCTTCTGATTGCTAGCTGTGTGTATATTGAGGGAATTCTTGGAATACATTCCCAATATGCAAAAGTTAAAAAGGAGAAAAAATAAGATGAAGAACAAAAAATAAAATTATGAGTAAAAATTGAGCAGATGTTTTCCAGTTACTTTGCTTCTCTCTTTACAGAGGAAGATAATGGAGAGCTGCCTAGGACAGGGAACATATATCCTCATGTACTAGGGAAGGAGTTAGCTATAACATCTTAATATAAATGATTTTGAGAAATTGGACACTTCTAAGGTAGAGTGTCAAGTTTCGTTAAAAATATGTATGTGCAACTTAAAGGTAATGTTGTCAATGAATAAAATATCACTAATGCTCAGACTAAAACTTGCAGAGAGGCAGTCTGGCGATGTGCTGTTCTTGTCTTGCTAAAGTTTGCAGAAACTCCTTTGTAGAACATATCATACACCTGTTCTAGCACAAGTTTCTCTGCAAATATATTAATTTGAAATAACTCTTGCTTAAGAGGTAGACTCAGTCGGATTTTTCTCTTTTATTTTATTGGGTAACTGGCTACATAAATAATGTATAGTAAGAAAAGCGAAGTGTGTATTTAGAGCACATCCTGTGTTTTGCAGTAACTGCTGCATATGTGTACATGTGTTCTCGTAAACGTAAGATGCTGCGTTCCTGAAAGCAAATGAGGTCATACACTTTAAGACCTTCCTGTTTCTTAACATCTGGTAACGCATGTCAGCCATTCATCTGTGTAAGGGCTGTTCACTAAGATCTTTTTTGTAACGTTATTTGTGCAGGAACGTATTTGCTATTGATTTAGTAAGCTATGGGAATCGTAAGGAATGTATATTTTCTGATACAGTTAGTATGGATGAGGAATTTCACTTTCACAGGCTTTGCTTTTTTAGCTGGACATACCTCTCTAGTTGCTAAAGCAGAATAATTTAAGGATAGAAGTAATTCCTGGTACTTACTGCTAATAACCAGCTGATCAAATTGAGACTGACTGGGAAAGCAAGTCACGTTCACGTGATTTGCAAGGCGGTGAAGATAGCATTGCTGAAGTTGGAGGTTAAGGTGGGGCTCTGTGCAACAGTCAGCACGTACATCAATTTGATAAGAAATGTTTTCAACTGTTGCAAAATAAAGGGTTAAATTTCACTTGGCACTGTTGTCTAAAGAATGCATCTGGTTTGTGATAACTAGAGGAATGCTAAACTTTTGGTCTTGATTTGTGATGTGTACTCTGATCAGGAAGGATGTATTTTGAGGTGTTTTCCATTCCTCAGGTTGTGGCCCGGGTGTTTTAGCCGATGCCAAGATGCGGGTATTTGAGCGGTGTGTGTACTTTGGTGATTCGTGCCAGGATGTGCTGAGCACCCTGGGGTCTCCGCACAAAGTCTTCTACAAGTCTGAAGATAAGGTGAGGGAATTCATTCGGGCGCAGGACTTTGTCTCTGGTCAGTGCTGTCTCGGTTTAATCACAGGGCCTGCATTTTGCAAGGCCAGTGAGGTCAAGCTTCCATGTAGCACAAATTGAGTGCTTCACTTGACATACAATAGACCAGGACAAACCTGTTACAGAATTTTATTTTATTTAAATTGATGCAAATCTGTTTAAATTAAAAAAAATAAACCAAAACATCATTTAAACTGGTTTAAAAATCAATAAAATTTGGAGCACGTTTGAATTCAAATGAGCCTTAGCAAGTGTGTACTACCTATTTTTAATTATATTTTATGCAAAATAACTTTAGCGTATATTTTGATCCTTTCCTAATGTTTCTATATAGCAGCATATGACTAAACCTTTTACTTCAGATAACTGAAGAAAAAAAAATCGATGTATCATTGTGCCACTGCAAGTAGCTGGTGGTCCTGTCACGTAGCACAGTTATCTTGCATATTTGAACAAGGACTTCAAATGAGATTATGGCAGTTTGTTTGGATGTAGTGTGTTGTTAATGGCATTCATCTTTGAGTATTGTTAAATACATCTGAAAAATGTGTGTCTTGCAGATGAAAATCCATTCACCCTCGCCCCATAAGCAGGTCCCATCAAAGTGCAATGACTACTTCTTCAACTATTTCACACTTGGAGTGGTGAGTGGGAAGCTTCCATAAACAAATTCATGTCAAGTTCTGGTTTAGTTACACAGCAATCCTTTCCGAAGGCCAAAGGCTGTGGGAAATGAGAGACTGCAGAACTCTTGATTGCTGCCTTAGGAATCTCTGGGTATACAAAACACCACCGACTTTTCTCTAGCACTTGCAAATTCAATCTGTAGTGTTTTAACACCTCTTGTGAAAGGTTGCTGAGCCGTGGGATGTAGTTCAACCTTCATGTCCCTCCTTACAGCTCTTTTGCTTTAGTCTACGTTACTGTAAATGATACGCCGAACAACAAGACCTCCTTAGAAAACTTGCCAACATTAGCAAATGGAACTGCAGTTGTGATTGAGTGCTGGAGAAAACACGTGTTTATTTGAATTTACAAATAGTCTCATTTTTCAAATACTACTTTTCATAGTTTCATTGGGTTCCAGTGAGATAGGTACATATCACTATGTACAGGTACTATTGTAACTAAGGTTAATTTGGGGAAAGCCACCTTCCTCTATCCACATTGCTTACGTCTGTCTGTCGTTTTTATTTAACAGGATATTCTTTTTGATGCAAACACTCACAAGGTGAAGAAATTTGTCCTGCATACAAATTATCCTGGCCATTACAACTTTAACATGTGAGTGTAAAGAACTGATCTATTAAAAGAGCATTTTAAAACGTCTGAAAAGGAAATCTTATGTTCCCTTTATAGAATTCAAGTAGTTTTTCCCAAGTGTCTTTGGGGTATCTGGTAACCCGTGGAGGTTTCAGCCACCATCATTAGCACTTCCTTTTCTCACGATTTTCTTTTTACTTTTAAATGCCTTTTTATTGTCAAGTATGTCTTAAAGCAGTAAACGAGGTATGGTAGTTCTTGGTCCAGCTGTAATGTGCAAACTTTGTTGCTGGAGGCAAACTTCATATTAGCAAGGGTGTCCATTTACCGGTAGATAGTCTGCTGGCTTTGTCTTGACAGTATTTCAGTTAGTCATTA
Source organism: Ibidorhyncha struthersii (assembly GCA_013398815.1). Taxonomy (NCBI): domain Eukaryota; kingdom Metazoa; phylum Chordata; class Aves; order Charadriiformes; family Charadriidae; genus Ibidorhyncha; species Ibidorhyncha struthersii. The sequence continues at coordinate 178,525 of VZSZ01004933.1, forward strand.
AAAAAAAAAATAAAATTCCCTCATGCTTCTGAACATATTTTCAGTACTTTTAAAATGTAAACTCTTTAGGGGAGGAATATGAGCTAAGGAGTAAGTGATTGGATGTCTGATTAAAGCGAATGTGTTTTCAGACAGTTGGCATTAGTGATAGAGAAATCTATAGTACTGTTTCTAAGCTGAGTATTTCTCCATCCACTCTGCGTAACAGCAGAGTAATTTGTGCTGAAGGACCTTTTGTATCCTTTAGAAAGTTATTTTAGGACATCGCTTGGCTGCTCAGAAATCAGAACTCTTCTTAATCTGTTAGCATTGAGATTCTCAATTTATTATTCATGTGACTTCTCATTAAACTGTTTATTAAAAGCCCTAAGTTTGCGCTATGCAGTTTATTTTGGGTCGTCTGTTTTCTAATGGCTTTACAATTTGCACTTTCTAGTTACCATCGCTGTGAATTCAAGATTCCACTAGTCATTAAGCGAGGTGAGTCCTGCTTCAGGGGGCATGTACCACAAAATGCTCAAAGGGGAGGTGTGGTCAGTTTTCATTGCTAATGCGTCCTTCGTTATCAGAGGATGCTAACAGTGAACGTCATTGAGACAGAGGAGGAATTTGGGGTTTAGGTTTCTATTTTTTAAGTGAAAAAGATACTTCAGGACAAATTCATCAGTTCTCTGGTTTTACTTACACTACCATGTTTACTTACTTGGATCATACGAATATTTAGCTGCAACAACACTCATTTTCTGTAATGCTGCCACTCTGCTAAAATCAATTGCCTTGTACCTGGAGGCTCAAAATCTCTAAGGTAGTGTTAGTCTCCAATCCACTGTTGAACTTGCAATGTTGAACTTGCTCTTGAAAGGCGTATTCATGATACTTAATATAAACTGGTTTAGCTGGAAATGAGAACAAACATCTGGAATGTGTTGGCTCTGTGTGCTGTAGACAAAGTATGTCTGTTGTTTTCACTTAAAAGTCTCCACTTGAAAACACATATACGTATATATGCACATGTATAAAAAAATCAGTAGTGCTGAATTCTACAAGATATTTAGATGTGCCCAGCTCTGTGTATCTAAGTAATCTCAACAAAGCATGTGGAACCTCACAGTGATCAAGGCAGACTTCTTTAATGTAAGAATTAACAGGTGTGCTGGGAATGTGTGTTTTTATTATCCAGGCAATACTGAACGCTGGCTAGGTTTTGGCCAGGGATGCTTTTTTCATTTGTATCAGTTTTCACTGAAAGCACTTACAAGTGTAAAGTGCAATTCTCCTGTGGCTGTCACGGCACTTTGGGCATGTAGAGGAATAAAAATCTGGAAAAACGACGTTTATATATACAAGCTTATATGGAAGTTGATTTGTACTTCAACCAGGAGAATAAGTGTGAAAATTCTGCTTGCTTTTTATATTATTTTCCCTTGGGTTATTGTGCAGTGCTTCAAAGGCGTTTCTGATTATTTTTATTCACCTCAAGTAGTACCATGAATCTCTCCATGCCTCCTTTTCTGTTTGGTTGGTTGGGTGGTTTTTATCTGACCTTTCTGGTCTCTAGCTTATGTTCAGGACATGTAACAAGTTGTAAACAAATGTTATAAAATTTATGAAGAGCTCATCTTTTAACATCTGGTGGCGGTGCCTGATGCAGCTTTATTAACTCCCTTCTGTAGTTCAACTTCAGACAATAAATTGACAGCCAGGGTTCAAGTTGCACGGACACCGAACTCTTTCAGCATAAAGAGACCGTGTTCATTTAGCAGGTGGAAAATACAGAGGAGCTTTCCATCAAATTAAAGGCCATTTGCTGTGTTTGACTTCTTTAGCGTCTAGCTTCTTTCCCACTGCTTCAGGAGGGTGCTTTTGGTATTCAGAAGTCCCCAAATGTATGTATGAAACGGTGCTTGAAACCACCAGCAAACTATTTTTATAAGGCTGTAAGCATAAATGCAATGCTGTCCTCACCTGCAGCTTTTTCATTATCTAATACGCAGAAGGTTGGGGTTTTCTTCTTTTTCCACCAGAATGATACTGGGGTCTGTCATTCCCAAGCTCTCCGCTATTTTTGTTTTTGAAAGAGTGGCATTTTAGCTGATTTCAGCCCTGCCAGCTCCTGAGTCTTAAGGTGTCAGTTTAGGCAGCTTTCTTTCCAAGTGCAGTGGGGTGTTCGGACTCGACGAGTGGCACGTCATGCTGTCTTGATGGGGCACGTAAACCTAGCGCAAAGACACGTAGTTCCTTTCACGCTGGCATTCTTACGTGAAAGATTACGGCTTAAATTTATATAGTGTTAGAACTTGGAACTTGCTGTAAATAGGCAGATTTGTTTAATCTCCTTAACTGGCATTTAATCAATGTTGCTGACAATTCTGGTTGCTAGTAAATGCTGGGAAACTTGTATATGAGGTGATGTAATCCTCGTATGTCTCCTGCTATCTGAAATAATCTCCCGAAATACGGGATTGCATAGGAGAATGCTCAAGCATAAACTGTAAAGACTTTTCTGGTTTTCTGTCATAGATAGTGCTGATTCACAGACTGAAACATGTACAACGTACAGTAAGGTAAGTCTGCACAGAACTGAATGTTTTCCTCCTTAAACCATCTAAATGATCTATGCTGAATTTGCAATATGCTTTGAAGAAATAATAGCAGTTGTATCGTGTTGTTTTGAAATAAAAAAAGTTGAAGGCCAAAAGTTAATGCATGTTTTGTTGTTTAAACATTTTGTTGTGTAAGGATTGAAGGCATTCCTAATAGCACACTTCAAGTAAACTAAATGATTGCATTATTGCGTGCTTTGCATTTTAAGATAGCTGCAAGGAGAAATCGAACAGTAAAATAAGTGATACGGGAAAGTGATAGCAGTGGTGGCTGAATGTGAGCTGGAAGAGATATTTCTACAGAGTTTTCACAGCGCTTGTTTACTTAATGCAGCTCTTGAAGACATTTAGTGTTTAATCAGGATGGTCCAATGCCCTTCCCGTTTCTTCTGAAGGGGGCCAGTAATGGGACATTTGTCAGGCAGCCGCAGGCCTTACAAAAATGTCACTGCCAGTGTGACCCCTCCTGATGACAGCACATTCCTTGAAGGCTCTATAGCCTTACTACCTAAATGACTGTCCCAACTCGAGAGCTACATTATGTTGAAAAACTTCTCAAAAACTCTGTACAGAAGTGTCCCTACAGTTAACATTCAGCCAGGGTCAGCGCTGCTCTCTTCGCTCCTGGGGTGCCAAATAAAGGCTTTCCTTGGTGAATTTTGGATTCCATGCTGGGAAGAAAAAAATTGGAGTCAGCAACCTGGAAGCTGCCATTCTTTGCTTTTTGATTTAAATTACTTACATCCTTTGTTGCTTTGACTTATTTCAGTCTTCTGTGTAAAACTGCAGCTTTTTATTAAGTCTGCTTAGAGTCTGAAAACTGCTGGACATTCCTAATCATTAAATAGTGCAGCTTTCCTCTTCTTTTCCAAACTTGTCACTAAAATCAAGGAAAGGCTTTTGGCAGAGGTAGAGGTGATGTTATTTTTCTCTCTTCAAGGGTATGTAAGAAGATATTTTGCTGAGGTTTCCCACAGCTGCTTTGTTCTCTGAGACATCCCTGAAATGCTACAAGACTTTCCAGCTACATTTTACCCATGCAACCCATAGAATTTGTTTGTATTAATAATTCTAATTAAAAGCTATTTTGAGACAAAAATGAGAATAAACCCCAAGAGGATGCCCTAGCATTGGATAGTTCCCATTACTGCGTATGGCTTCAGTCACAGAATACTTTTGTAAATGCAACCTCTGTTATTTGGCAAATGAGCATGTCACAAACAAAACTGTACACAACTCTCTTCCTAGATAAAAAGAAGAGTTTTCCCATGTCTCACTTTCACACAAAGTCTTTGATATATTTACAGTGGGACAGTATTCAGGATCTTCTGGGGCATCCTGTAGAGAAGCCGGTGGTACTTCACAGGTAAAGATCTCTTTGTTTTGCTCTGCAGGGATTGAGCTGGTAACAGAGGATGAGTTTAAGCAGAGGAAGGGTGTTTATTGCGCTAGTTACTTTTAGGCTGCTTTGCTGCTATAGTTTCCGACTTCTGGGGCACTGACAAGACTAGATAGCTGCTCTCAGTGGAAACAGACCAACATGCAGAATGAAAACTTGGAAAATAGACTGGGCTGCAGTGATCATGAGAAGATAGAGTTCAGGAT